>JAGDQP010029746.1:0-23130 GCA_022664845.1 Lepisma saccharinum | reverse complement strand
TTTTATTGTAGGGAAGTGGCAATAGAAGTCATTGGCCGGCATTATTTGACTATAGACTGCATATCTTATTAAAATTTTCCGACAACCTGCTCATTTAGACATTGGCCTGGCGGTGTAGTGGAACAAACCCTACTAAATAACGCTAGGAAATAATAACCTCGGTTCTTTTACCAAAAACACGGCTGAGACAAAGAGAAACAACTGATATTGGTGCAATAAAATACAACGAAAGAGAATCTCTATGAACTTTCCTGTTGTCACGGCAGGGCTGGGCAGTCTTCAGAAGTTTTTAGGAGATTATAGCAACAAGTAACTCATTGATACGTCTGAGATAAAAAATAAAGAAAGAAGGAAAAATAAACCCATGAGGTTATGCTTTCACCCTTCCGAAAAAAAAAGCAATATTCACAATGTTTTGCTACTATTTAGACCCCGTAGCCGTATGCATGTGGGCTTACAGCTTTTCTTCCATCTCCCGCCAACAAGGAAACACATTCGTGAGCGTGTTGATCCATCAGGAGGTCTCGGGATCGATTCTTGGTACCGAGCATCCTGACTGAGGTTTTCCCTGGTTCCTCGATCACACTAGGCAAATCCTGGGATACCACCTTGAATAATACAATGTCATAAGTGGACAATTGTTCTCTGTTTATGTATGAAATCCATCTGTACAATATTTTTAAAAAGTGAATTTAAAAGTCATTGTTTTAAGTTTTAGAGTAAACTTATTGAAAAGGTGTATACCAGGAATTGGTAATGGAGAGTTCATTGGAAAGGTTTCATTTATTTTGTTTGGTGCGAAGACAATAATTCTGTGGTTGCATGTAAGAACTTAACAGGTGACATTAAAAGAATAGGAAAAAAAAAAGTTACTTACAAAATTATTTCCACGTGCTCGGCTATCTCCTCTAAAAATAGTTGTCCACAATCAATATTTGTTTGTACAGAACATGGCGTTTCTGTATACAATCTCCTGTAAGGGACAACAGTTGTTCCGATTGATTGTTATTAACGTCCTAAACGAGCTGAGGAGCTTATAAGACGGGACCTACAGTTTTTTTGGTAAATTAGACTTCGATACAATTCTGTTCAATAGACCCAGGCGGGAATTGAACCCGTGACCAAGTGCACGGAAAGGGAATGCGCTAACCTCTCGGCCACCCCGAGGTCTAGTTGCTACGATCCTCAATCCTGTTTTCCTCGATACTAAAGAAATGTAACTTATCAAGTTGTTGCATACATATTTTTATTCTGCGCTGCTGAAATTAAATTTATGACAAGCAGGTCTATAACATTTGTCTCTATATTGCATATGCTTCGTTACGAATGTATCAATGTTGAGAATCTTGAGCTGGACATCAGATACTTCCTCGTTCAATCTATGAAAATGTGTTAGCGTTAGGACATTTATAAGTTTTCTGTTTATTTTTTTTACCAAGCTGTCGTACCAATATCCAAATGTTCACGCACCAGTACGTGTAAGGTGCCATAGTTTGAGAATTCTTGGTTTAGTACAATAGTGTATAAAACTGAGAAACTTAGGAGTGACCAATTCGTGTTGGGATGTATTTAGATTTATGTGACAAGATACGAAGTCTTCATTAGGCTTAGGCTATAATTATCTAACAGTTTATAAATATTTAACCGGATTCGGATGTAACTGATAAATGAGACAGTATTGAGGTTTATGTAGGTGCTTGTTGTGAAACGTATAATTTAGTTTTGTCCTAATATTAGAGAAAAGTTTTAAAAAAATGCATGTTTATTTTACAAATTTGCTAACGATCCAGTTTTATTTACCGCTTCCATGGGGTCTGGTTAGGTACGGGCCCCATTAAATTGCTTTGCCCATGAGTCATGGGTTTAATTCCTTCCCGGATCCATTCAACGAAGTTGTTTGGAGTCCACTTGACCAAAAAAACTTGTCCGGTCCTTAGAACTCGCCAGCTCGTTCAAGACAAATTGTTCGATCGAAATTTGCAGTTCGGATCCAAATCCGATACCCGAACCCAGTACTAAAATTTGAATCTGCGTTTGAATATGAAATCCAATATTCAAAACTGAATCAGACCATCCGAGTTTTGGCATTCCTTTATAAATGAATTTCAGATCTGAAATATCAGGATTTAGCCATCTATCCGTTATCTTTCTTTGCGAAGAGAGATGCCACCGATCTTAATTTTAAGAAACTATTCCAGTGTCCGTTTGAAGGCCTATATGAACTCAGAAGATAACATATACCAGAATCAGACATAACGAAGCCATCCTCGCATTCTTATTTCTTGGGCCTGTATGACGTAATTACTGACAGGTACTGAAAGTAGATTGTAAACTCATGAGAAATATGTCACGTTTCCTTGCTAGGAATCGAATCGATCCAGTACTTATTGAGCTAACTTTCGCTTGTAACAGGCACGTACGGAGAATTTGATTTTGGGAGGAGTCCAAGGTGTGTTTGGGTATATATTAAATATGTATAATTACGCCTGAAGTTATACTGTTTTCCCATAAAACTCTGAGTTTTGGGGGATCCGGACCCACCCCCTATATACATACCTGTCTCGTAACAATAATAATAATAACCTAATTTTTATCTTAATAACGTTGCAGCGATAATATTTGAAGACGATGGAACATTTACTTGAAATGGTTTATGAAGTTTTTAGTAGCCTCCCACTACTTACTGAGATGCATTATCCAATTAGTAATATACCGGAAAAATTGGCGAAATAAAGTTTCTTCCCCCAATTATTCGTGCTATTTTAGAAGAAAAAAAAAAGTTTTATTATTTCGGGGCACAACATTACCTGATCGTTCGTGAATAGCTAAAATGTTGTTTTTTATGACAAATATACATTTAGAGTTATATTTTTATTGTGACCCCCTGCGACAAAACTTAATTGCATTTCAACCAATTCAAACTTACAGCCAACGTGATATGATGTATTACGTGAGACTATGTAATGCGACTGAAAAATTTCTTGTGCCATTTAAATAATATCACTAATCGTAAAAAAAATATACTTTTCAAATATATATTTCATTAGAAACAAGTATAGACATATTTTGATATTTTACGTAGGTAAATAGTTTCTCATAAATTTCACAAACCTGTTTGAACATCTTTGAGAAGTAGGGAAATTGTATGAATAGCAATAGATACAAATAACTTATTTTCTAAGTTGTATATTGCAATAATATAATTTTACAATGGAATACAATGCTTTTGATCACTTTTAGAGCTTCTTTATATTAGAAAACAGATAACGTCACTTCAAATATATTTCAAATAAGTTGAATAAATATGCTTTATGTTTGTTATAAAAATATGCTTTTATATGTTATAAAAATATGCCATTACATGCTGCTCTAAATTACAACTTATTCCTAAGAGTAACTCTGGAAACATATATTGCTTGCGAGCTAATAAATAAATCTTCGAAATATTTAATGGAGAGTATTATGATCAAGTTGTAGATGAAACATTTTATTTTCCGCATTTTGTCATTCTGTTCATAGCACCAGTAATCCAAGAGGATACAATGCGTTATAAATTACTTCACTTTATTATTCTACAATGAAGACAATCAAATCGTTGGGCATATATTCAACAATATTTTCGCTAGCTCATATAGTTTGTCAAATTCAGTGGGGAAACGTAAGGGGTGAGTTGTAAAAACTGAAATATATTACATTGATTAAATTATTGACTAAACGTGGTGAAAGCAAATTGGAACATCTTCTAAAATTAGAATTTTCTATTTAAAAAAACAACATTTTTTTTAAAATCGTAGTCCGAAAGAGTAAGTTATAAGACTTCCAATGAAGAGAATAACATTTTTTTTGTAAAGCGTACCAAAATACTTTTGCGTCTCTGTTTTTGCACAATGTATTACTCTTTTACAACATTAACCTGAAGAACTGGAAGACGAAATACCTTTGAGAATTCTCCCTTCAGAGCCTGCACAGGTTGCGTCCCCACCTCTCGAAATATTTCTAAGGGGTCAAAAAACATATCTGCACAATCTTACCGTTTTATTCAGATTTGCCGTATTTTTACCTGACTCCCACCATTATTCAACAAGAAGCTTCTATTGTAACCAGGGCATAACAAAATTGCCTTTATATAACAATTCAAAGTAAATAAGACAAATACATCAAACCTATTAGCACACTATATACTTTAATAAAATATAGTCGATTTCGCTTAGGCCAATCTGCAAACTATAAACAAATCAGAAACAATCAATCATTTATAGATGTATACAGCTCATTCATATATGCACATAGATCGTAATCAGGAAATTAATAAACAAACATTATATAACATTACAAAAGGTGCCTATAATCGTACGATATTCAGGATCGTTCTGTAGCTTACAGACGAAAATATTTTGATATTTTTATAACGGTATATAAATGTCCTAAAAATTACAAAAACTGGAAATAATCCCAACATTTAAAACAAGTTATCTAAAAATTAAATAATAAAGACAAAAGATTAATTATGACAACCAGTGTTCGATTTGTGCAATCTCCAGAGGGGGTGAAGAAATAGTGAGATATGTATTATACGGTATTTTGCGATCGTCCATATCCCAGTTAAAAAGTACCAGAGATTTTTGCCGAGATGGGGATAATCCCAAACATCCCCCGCTTAAATCGAACACTGATGACAACCAAGGGTTTAGTAGCTTCAAGGTAATATCAGAATGCATAGTGATGGGCAGTGGGAATATTCCCATTAATTTACAAATAATGAAAAGAAACCAGTTTGTAAAGTCATGTAGAAATTCTGAAGAAAGAGATGTAAGCACTATCACTACACCCCAAACCACCGTAGAAATAGACGTCGGTCTATCTGGCTCATCTCTGAGTAGCTACTTCTCTTACATGTGAATTAACGCAAGAAATTTCGAGAAATGGGTAGGAAGGAAAGACGTGTGTGGTAATGTTACCTGCAAAATTCTAAAGTCAGTAGTTTACAAATATTCTAGACATAAATATGTATGTGCAAATGCTGAGACATGTGTCAAATGCCCATTCCAAATTAGGAAAGCTATTTCGTGTGAAGAAATACCTACTGGTACTACAGAAGGAGCTGGAAGGAGTAGGCCTAGCCTGAATACGGAAATGATAGTAATAAGTTATATTTTTCCTGAAAGTTCTGTAAGCGAAGAAAGGCCATATTCCACCTCACTTGGTATGATTCTCACAAAAAGACCTATTGATACTATTAAGGTTCCATAAACGTATCCGAAATATTGCCCCCGATAGGCTATTGCAAATATTGTTTCTTTTAGAATTAGACAAGCTCTCAAAAACTTAGGACGAACAGAAGCATTGTCGATAAGCTAATTGCATATTCATACCTACAAATTAGCGGATTTAACTACCTGCAGATTAAAAATATATCCGAAAGCACCCTAAAATAAAAATGACTCCTGTTATTTAAATTTGTATATATAATGAGCGTCGGCCGCAAAGGGAAAAGACCAATGATATTTAGCATAAAGTTCTCGTTCATCCCCGATAAAAATAAGCTGCCTATGATCTTTATATTCTCATTTTTCATTCTTTGGCGTTATTCGTGAAATTATAAAATTAATTACGTCTTCCATACATTAAATATTCTCGTCAAGCCCTTTAAATATTCGAAAACTATTTCAACCGATTAGGCACATCAAAGGTGAATTCAGGAGTTCTCTTCTTCAATAGAAGCCTGTACTCAATAGCACTCGATAATTTTCATTGCTTCGATCTCTTTTAACTAATAACTATATCAGTGTGTTTTGGTGATGCTCCCCATCTCAATCAAAAAGATCACGTTCACCATAGATGCTTTCCAGGAGGAACAAGTGGCCACGGTGGCTCAGTTGGCAGAGCGCTCACCTCTTGTGCTAGGGCTCGTCGGATCGATCCCTGCTCATGCCATGTGGGCTTTGTGGTGGACAAACACGTGTGCGTGGATTTTCTCGGGGTGCTACTGTTTGCTCTTACTTTCTTCATTCCACGAATTCATCCCATCATCATCCATACGGCCTGAGCCATAGTTACCTAAGAGCCTTAAAATAAATCCAAAATTCCAGCAGAAACAATACAATCTAAAATTCAATAATATGAATCCTAAAACAAGAAATTTGAATTTATGGTCTTTCGGTATCTTAGGCTCATGCCGAATAACCTTCAAGTTTTTCTCTCCTTATACTTGCGAGAAGCAAAGTACCAAGCGTCGCTTATAAAAACAACAACTTATTTTTCTGTCTATTGCATTTATTGCGTGCTTATTCCAGTAAGCTAATTACTAAGAACGTCGCGCAAACAATTTAACCTCACTGAGCTTTTAATTTCGTTTGCTAATTCCAAATTCGTTGCTTTCCAGTTTTCACTTGTCTAAAATACTTCGATTTACAAGTAAAAGTTTCTCCACGGTAAATATTCTAAAGCATCTCTATAGAAACAATTTTTAAGGACTGGAAGGATGCTCATCTTAAAATTATAGTTTTTTAAGAAAGGATATATAAACCTTTATCTCAATTTTGGTGTCGCAAGCTACAAAATTAGTGTTAATAATTAAAATCTATTAATTTGCCGAGAACCGGTACAACAATTTCGCGGACCGCAAGTTGAGAAACCAATCCTAAATCACATGTACGTGATGAATTAAGTTTTATGCTTAATCATAGGCGAATGTGTGGTACAATTTCTGTGTTATGTTCCATATGCCCATATGTTTACCCAAGGTATAATAACGTCGTGTAAGTTTAGCTCTGCATTTTATCACACTGAAAGGGTTACCCTGTGTTATCACCTCTTCAGCAAACCATTTACAGAAAACTTATATCCTCACATTTAGAAGTATATGGCATCTCACCTGAGCTCTTACGTGTTTCCTGAAACTACCGCTATGAACACATTCATATTCGCGTATTTCATAGTGGTACTGCTTTTTCCTTCTATGCATTATGATCTGGTATTGTAATCGACTGCTTTAACTAAATTTAATTTCACATATTTGACAGCCATACGTCCCCTTTTCTGTATGTATATTCATATGATTTTCAACCCAACGCTTAGAGCACAATTATATCCGCATATTTTATAAGAATACGGCTTCTCACCTTATGAACTATCATATGTATTTTAACTTACTAACGTCTTTACATTAATGTTCACATATTTCACCACGTTAAAGCTTACCTGCTGTATGGATTTTCATGTGTGCTTTCAAGAAAAGTTTCAGTTTACATGTAAACCCACATGTTTCACATTGAAAAGGCTTCTCCGTTTCATGGGTAGTCAGATGTAATTTTAGAGTATCATCGCGCGCGAACTTACATTTGCAAATTTCACATTCATACGGCTTTTCCTGTGAATGAATTCTTATCTGTGTTTTCAAGTTAGTACTTACTCTGCACTTAAATTTACATATTTCACATTTAAAAGGTCTCTCACTTGAATGTATTCTCATATGTTTTTCCAAATCGTACTTCCCAGAAAATTTGTAATTACATATTTTACATTTATAAGATTTTCCCCCTGTATGACATTCCATATGTCTTCTAAAATAAGTTCTTTGAAAGATTTTTAATCCGCACAAACTACATTCTAAGTACCGCTCCCTAGTGTGACTTTTCATGTGGTTTTTCAAAGTGTAGCTCCGAATACATTTATAGTCGCAGATTTCACAATTAAACGGTTTCTCTTTTGTATGGATTTTTATGTGTTCCTGTAAGGTGCCCTTTAGAGTACATTTATATTTACATACTTCACATTCAAAAGGTTTCTCACCTCTATGAAATCTCATGTGCGTTTTCAATATACATTTATAAGTGCATTTATATTCACATATTTCACATTGGAAGCGCTTCTCCTGGATTCCTCTGTGTGCATTCTCCTTTTTCTTAATTTTGTCTCCTTGTTCATCAGAAGGAGAAGGTTGCCTTTCACGAGACTTAATACACAGCTTATCTCTTTTTCCTTCATTCGATTTCCCTTTTAGTTTCCTTTCTACTGGTGGTTGTTCTACATCTTTGTATATGCTTCCATTATAAGAATTCAATGTTCCGCTACAAGTCTGAAAACAGTTCGAAAAGTTGTTAATGAGAGGTAAAAATCTATGCACTACGTTTTAAAAATATTTTATTTCTTTAACAAATAAAACAATCAGCAACATAATGCACGACGCATGAAATCTCATATTAAAAATTTACATGCGGTTAATTATCTATCAGAAATACTATATGGATATGTTCGGCAATAGCACACACAAACACAAACTTTTCTCTAAATAAGTAAAACAGCAGCATATTTTGACAACAGAAACATTGCTGGACAAGGAAGTTATTTATTACATGGAACAATAATAAATAAAAAGCAAACTTCAGATCGAGGAAATATTTAAGACTTTAAAAATCCACACAGTAACAATGCTAACACCCGAATAAATACTGATATGGATTAGAGAGTTGTCCTGGAAGTCAGTCTGCAGCGTCCGTAGACTTCCATCGCCTCTGATATAGCAACCCTTGGTCAGGCAAGAATTATGAGGATGGTTGAAGGTGGCACTATTTTCACGTAACACATGGAACTTTAGAATAGTTACTTGGCCTGAGCCAGAGCTGCCTAAAGCTCATAAATTCAAAATTGGGGTCAAATTGAGCATAGCTACTGAATACAGTGCCACAAACAGAGCACAAGGCGAATGTCAGTGAAGAGAACTAACTGTGAAACTGTTTCACGTGCCAGAGCTACTGTGTAGATGGAAGCGGTATTTGTGAACGTTAACGAAGCTTGAGATATAGGAATAAATGAAGAAAATAATTGAAGCTCAAACCCAGGGTTCTATGATAATTTGAGATTCTAGTCCACTGCGACCAAAGTCACACTAAACTTTGTCTATATCGTGCAAGTCCATAAGTGAAAACGTTACGTCGGGAATTGTACAATAGGAAGATACTGTATACACTCCCAAGCCTCTCGTTACAAATACTTCTCAACACATACAAAAGAAATCGGTCGACGGACAATGAGTGTATCATCTCCGATGAGGCGAGCAACACACTTCCTGACGCCAAGGAAGTTAGTGTGTGGCAAATGCTGATGGAGGTGTAAAATCCTGAATGACAGTTCCTACAGGTGAAACATGATCGTGTCTCTGTAAAGATTTGAGGTACCAGTCGCCGATATTCCTTACGATCACATGTTATTCTCCGAAGTGTTACTGCTGTGGAAAATTTTAAAAAAATCTGCAGGTAAAATTGTAACCAACGGTACAGTCTTTGTCAAACAATAATTATGCTGAATTCGAATATGGTAATGTGCCTGTGTACACATATCACAGTCACACTGCGATTTACAGTCCAAAAGTGAAACATACCTAGGGTTACCAACTAGAAATTGTCAAATGCAGGACAAAACTCCCAAAAAATAGCCGGACACAATGAATTCGCGGCAATGAACATTTTTATGCTTTGCAGTATCACGTTCGTTATGTACCTTTTTATCTAGCTGTGAAAGTTTTGGAGAGGTTACAGACAAAAAATCTTGCTGATATGCTAGTTCTTTCCACATTTCTTGTACATTTTCGTAATTTCGCGAACGGAGATAAAAATAGTCGAGTGTGATATATCAACAGTACAATCAACCATGCACCCTAGAAGTTAATAAATAGCGACAAATTACAGCTCGTGATCATAAAGTTTACTGTAAATAACACAAAGTAAATTTAGGTGTAGTAATGTCTTTACTCATTTTATTTTGAATATGCCGAACTTTTTCAAGAAAAAGACAAATGCCGGCCTAATATTTCTTAAAAGGTTAAAAAGCCGGACATGTCACGTAAAGACCGGACGGTTTGTAACCCTAAACATCCCACCTCCTACCCAACACACTAATTAGACCTCAATATTGTCGAAACACTTTGGACTGTATCGCTATTTTCCATTATCACTGACGAAGTTTCACGATGTTTTGCAATAAGTATGAATCAAAATAAAACTAAGTAAATCCAGGATGTGTTCACGAAGAATCCAATACATGCCAGAGGAGACTCAAATCCTTACTGAACAAGGCTCCAGTACTATCCTGAGACATGGAGGAGGTATGAAATGTATTTCAATGCAAAAGTAATAAAATAAATAAAAATAGAAGTCTAATCAACAAGTCAATAATGACAGCGATTTGGGATATGCAGGTCTTATTGAATTTCTATCCTCTTCATCAAATGGTTAATGCTACTGTTCATCAGACCACTATAGAGAAACTTCCGAGGCGTTCAAAATGCAAGAGATTTCAAATGTCAGACACCAGGATACCCATGACAATACCCACCCACACACAGATTTTGCGACAGTAAAGCTTTTACAACGCTAGACACACTAAATGATTCCGTAATCGAGTTATAACCCGGATCTGTGAACTTCAGATATCCACCTTTTCCTTAACAAGAAAGAAAACCTGTTCGTGGTAAACAATTCGAATCATGATGATGTGAATCATGAAGTGGAAAAATGTGGTCAGAATCCCAACTTCAGTCTACAAGATTTTGTATATAATGTCCCACCTAGGCAAAAAAAAACTCAATAGAGGAGCTGAGTGTCGAAAAGCTGTGTACAGATATAACTTTGTAAAATACGTTAGTACTTAGCTCAAATAGAATACATAAAGTACATTAACTGAATTTATTCGTGGTCTTTAAACAACTTTGTCTCAAGTCGGGATACGGCGAGAAGAAAATCCTAGAAAGAATTTGACCAAGGCTTAGATTAAAGATATCATCCCAGCATTTCTTGGAATTTCCGAGAATTACATGTTAGGAACCTTACTTTTTTTTATATTCTTCTCGTATTTGCAGGGAAATAAACTAAGATGCTTTCACGCTTTTGCTTTCAAAAACGGATTTTTAATCTATCATATCATCATGTTTACAAACAAGGAAGGTTTCCCAAGTGTCACATTCGAATTTGTTTGGAACTTCTGTAGTGGATAGAGGCAGGAAAATCAGAATCTCTCTTTATATTGGCCGACGTGAAATTTAACGGGGGACGCCTTCCTAAAGATAACGGCCAAAATCACAGCTTTAGTAAGACAATAACTACAAATGCATATCTTGCATTTACTTGAAAACCTTACACTGAATAAGGAAAATAGACATATATTTTTATTTTATGGTAAGCAGGAATCAGTAGAGAAACAATCTTCCATAGTCCACCGACAAGCATTTAAGAAAGGATGATAAACATAATTCTTTATGGCTCATTACAAGCGTGGAACAAAGTGTAATGTTATGTCAAAATGTTAAAAGTAGAACGACGTCAGTGAGAATCTACCCACCAAACACAAGAGCTGTCACACAGAAGAATGTTTTAAGTGATTAAATTATATTCGAAAAATGTTTGTTTCTCATGTGGGTCATGCGTCACTGTTTAAATTACACGTTGAGCTTAAACGTCAAAGGACGACATACTCTTAATATTATACAGGGTGTTCCAAACTAACGCTTGACAAAACCATCTCACGAGGTTCCTGGCATGAAAAGAAAGTATAGACCATCGAAGGTGCACAAATGCTTCGTATCGGCGTTATAGGTTGGGAAAATGAAGTCTACAGCTCGATATTTCTAATATCATTAACAGTAGAACCGAGGTGGCATGGTAGCCTTAAAGACTTCAAACCTGCTTTATTCACAAAATCATATTCTACAACTGTGCAATTGGTGCATAAGGGAATTTTGAAAGAAAATAAGATATTCCTAGAAATTCTCTGAAATAAAAGTGGGTCGAAATAAGCATTCAGCAAGTAACAATAATTGGTTTGCGGCAAATCTATGTCTCAGATTTTCATAAATAAAATTCAAATTCTCATATTTCCTTCAGGATTTTTTAATATGCACCGTTGCGTAACTAACAGGAATATTTTACATGCATTTCAAAAAAGTTTTGGTGCATTTGTTATCAGTAAGAAATTGTCATTGTAAAGTTAAATAGCAGTGTTTACGTATATCATGTACTTACATGGAAAGTCGCCTTATTTGTGCTTATCTGGACCCACATTTACTCAGAGAATGCCTAAGAACCCCTTACTTTCTTTGGGGGAATTCCTTGTGCATTCTTTTCACAATTTTGGATAGAAAAGGTGGTCTTTGTGGGTACCATACCGCCTCAGTTCTACTGTTAATGATATTGGAAATATCAAGCTCTAGAGCTTATTTTCAAACGCTTTCGGCAGCGTATAGCGTCGAAACGAAACTTGTGCACCCCCGATGGTATATACTTTTTCTTATTTTCATGTCAGGAATTTCCAGAGGTGGTTTTGTTACTGTTATTTTGAAACAATACATACATAGAAAGTAAGACAAGGAGCATTAACGAATTTGGTTGAATTGTGTCCAGTACTTTAGTGGAAAAGCGTCCAAAGAGGTTGGAATCCCGCTAATCTTATTAATGTGTTATCTGTTTAATTTCCTATCATAGACATTCAAGAAACGCGTGCAAACTTAGTGGAAACAACTCCCAAATCTCATCTAGGATTTTATCAACGGGGCCATAAAAGGAACATACCAATATAGGAAAAGTACTGTTCATGTTGATATGAGTGATGTCATGGAACCACATAAACCATACGAGGAATATTTGAGGAAGTCCGCCTGTGGTGAGTATGCGGACTTCATATACTAGAGGAAAGCCGTTGTCATGGAATTCCGTGACGGCACATTACAAGGAGTTGTACAAGTGGCTTCTAGTGAAACCCACAAACATAACGTGTGATGTGTCGCTTGTCGTGCTTCAGGCCTTCAAGAATGTCCTGTGCATGACAGTAGCCTCCACCAGGGGTGGGCTCTCCAAGTAAGGAACATAATCCCACATTATTCACTGCATCAAAGAACATTTAAACATGCTAATATTGTTTCACGCAAGGTGACACAATCACTCCCAAGTTAATCATACAACACGGTCAAACCACGCAGCGAGAAGTTCATTCAACCTGTTGAGAATCATATTGATGCTCCTGGTGTGGATCTTGTGTTTAATTCTGACCAGACTGTTTCAGCTGGCGATGCACAACGGTCGTACTTTGGCGCTGAGAAGTGTGCTTCTGTTAGATTCATGCACGGAACAATGTGAGCGGACTGTGCAAGATCACACTAGATGGGAGAGACATGACACTACTGATGATACGGTGGCTCAATGGAAGAGCGCTCACTTCTGGTGCTTGGGCTTGTCGGTTCGATTCCTGCTCATGCCACGGGGGGTTTGTGGTGGACAAATACCGTGTGCGTGAGTTTTCTCGGCGTTCTCCCATTTCCTCCCACTTTCTTCATTCCACCGATTCATCTATCATCGTCCATCCGACCTGAACGAAAGTTGCCTGAAAGCCTTAAAAATTAAATTCAAAATTACTGATGATACTGAAGGGACTCACTGGTCAGTTATAATGGACAGATGTATATGGTTTTAGAATATGGAAGCAGTTTGTGCTTAGTTTTCCGGATGCAGTCATGTTTCAATATCTGATGAAAGTTTGCACGATGGAGACTGTATTGTTAAATTAGTTACTTATCCATCTCCATGATTTCATTATGCATGGTACAAACCCCGTTATATTACAGAACAAATGCCACATTTCAAGCACTTGTTGATTACTGTTTCAATAAGCATGCACCTCCAACATGTGACATATGTGGACAAATTGCTATCATAAGCTGTGCCTGGTGTAAGCAATCATTTTACTTGCAAAATTTCTTCCATGACCACCATTATTGTGAAACCTTCATTCACGGGCACTAAAATGCTCATAGGGACAATGTTATATACTACCACTGTTGCATGCATTCTGCAATGTACTCGTAATATTCTATGCATTAACCCTTCTTCCCCAACTACCCTGGAAGTGGTCATATTCGTGTAGTGTAATTCTTTATGCACTGTTCATCCAACATGTTCATCTTGATCGTTGTCAGCCAGGTCTCATTAACACACTTCACAATGAGCTTTGTCGCCCATGTTCAGAGTCGATCTAAACCTAAAGGCATCTTTCGTCTATAGTGTGGCAACAATATACTATTGGCGGACCTACACTTTAGTTATGTATCGGAAATGGAACCAAAGTTTAATGGATTGCATAATTTTAGGAGAACGCGAAAGTTGCGTTGCGCATGTTTATGAGAAACTGAGAGAGTGCATAGTGTTGTCTTAGGCCCTGCCATACACTAGTCGATTTGAGCAGGCGGCTTGGTTGCCCCGTTTATAATTACACCTGATTCTCGTTCATTTTGCTACCAGTGTTCACACAGGTAAGACAGTTAGTACCACACAAATGCTATGCATAGAGTTAATTATAAGAAAAAAGGAGTCTACGACGGCGGAAATAGGTTCATCCTTTAAACAAGGAGAAATTGACAATTGGGCAATTTAATTGCTTGTACGGTTAGTTAAAAAAAAACCATCCCAGATAGCATTTTAACTACTACCCGACGTCAATGCATTGTTGGTTTTGGCGACGGATAAATTGCAAGGTTATGATACACAGATAAGTCAATAAGTCCAGAAGAAAAGCTTACAAGTTAAGAGTCAGTTAAGTTTATTTCACTTTTCTTTTACATGTGCAATACATCAAATACTACGAATATCTGTTACTTCAGATAAAGGAGAATCGTTATGAATCATTGGTGTGGGCGTGGACAAGGATGTAGATATCGAATATGATGGGGAAGGTACTGAAAGTGGATGTTCATTATAGCAAGAATTGGGGTATGGGTTTGGAAATCGGTTTCAAGGAGTGTAGGGTTAACTTTGGGGATGGAATTCTGTCTGCTGGAACTACACATTCATAGTTTGCACCTCTTTCAATGCATTGACCATTCTCAATCTAAATTAGATTTCCTGCATTTCATTTATTTATATTTATACTTGGGACCAGAGAATAAAAGAATGAAGTGACCAGGTCTGGTTTTATTTTGTGATTGCGCTCTAAAATAGCTAAGATCTTCTCTTCGAATGTTTCGCCTCTATTGCGATTCTTTTGGTTTTGTTTCTGTAGGTCGGTGACTGGACAAGGCATCTTGTTCAACGAAGACATTTTCCATCTCTAAAGGTGCTTCAGTGCGTCTGAGTGATATTTGATGCTGCGCTGTGAAAGAAAATGAAACAATTCTCAATTCTCTTAAAATACGATGATTACACAATAATGATAGTCGATAAATAGAAATATTAGCGGAAAAAGAGAAGACTTGTATAAATGCTGGCTTTGAAGACAAATGTTTTGCGAATCTCTTACAATTCTCTTAACGTACGTTTTGTTATTTGCTGTTCCCTTATTGTCTGGAAATATTCCTCTAAAGGTAAAATTAATATGTTACTTACATGAGCGTCTGTCGGGAGGACACGCGCCTTGAATATTTTTAAGAATTATATACAGAACGTAGCTTTTAGTAGTCTAAACAGTGACATACTTGCAGGTTTTCATTGACCACGGTTATTATTCTACCCCACAATTTTTAGATGTCAGAGACTGCCATTGTTATATAGAATGTTCATATCGGTATAAGTATGATGCAATTTTGGCCTGGCCACAAGAATGTTGAATATGAGACTTACCATTCTGGGGTGTTTTTCACTTATAATAAGTGGAGAAAGCATACACAAGCCACTTCTTTATACTGAGCACAAGGAAAGGTGGTGTTCATAAGTTAATTATTAGTACTGTATTAGTTAGTAGTGTTAGTAAAACTGAAAAAAGAGAGAGAAGGATTGGGAAGAGGAAGTAAGCGTTCCGAAATGAAGGAGACCATCCCCGCATTCGCTTGAGGACACAGGGAACACAGGAAATGTGAAATCCCAGACATTCCGAATGCGAAACCAATGCTCTACCACCAAGCTACTGTACCAACTGCTCTGCAACACTGTTCTATGTCTTCAAGTTACGTATGATACATGACATTGAGGATGTTGAGTCTAACTCGTTTTGTCGGCCTGAACCAAAGTAGCCTAAAGGCCATCAATCAATTTTATACATTCAGTTGTAAGACGATTATGTCAATGTATTGACGAATTCTGGAATTGACGTGGGTATGGGCTCGAACCCGGGATCATTTTCTCACTCCGTTCCCCGACACTAACCACTGTATTACGGGAACAACACAGGCCTGTTGAACAGAAAAATAATCCATTTATTTTAGTAGTTCAAAGAACCTGGTCTACGCCCCAACTTCAGCGTATTGGTTGCTCATACAGTCTGAAGTTCTATATCGCTCACGTCAATTACAGAAGGAAAAGACAATCAGTGCAATGAGAAAATCACCTGATTATGGAAACAGCTTCCAGTTACACCACGTGGGCATGACTCAGTGGTAGAGCGTTGGCTTGGCATTCGGCATGTCGTGAGTTCAATCTCTGCGGCCGACCATCCTGACTCAAGTTTTTTCTAGGGGTTTTCCTGTCACACCAGGCAAATGCCGGAATGATACCTTCAACTTAGGCCCTGGCCGACACCTTCCCACATTCTTTCCCCTCCTCTATCCCGACCTCAACTTTAGATGCCTAACGACCATATACATAAAATTCAAAATTTTGCTTCCAGTTGCGAAGACTCTTTAGCAAGGCAAAATATCCAACAAAACGAATTTAGATACGGATTTGATGAAGTGCCTAAACAAGCTCATTAGTATGAGGGGACAGATATAAATTTATTCTACGTTTTTGAAGTGATTGATTTTTACGTTCTTAGTTCAAAGTTGAAAAAAGTTAGAGCTTCAATACTACTAACAATCGCAAAGACTCTGGTCCCTTAATAGCATTTTAACCACGCAAGCATTAACTTTTATACAATAAACTGACAACTGCAGTGCTTAGGTTCGGGAAAATCCACAGTACTTGTGTCGAATAATGTTTATGCCAAGTTTGGCGCAGGTTGTGAAGATGAATGGAAGTAATTTGAATAATTGATTATTTTTTTAAAAAAACGTGCTGTCAACACTCAACTACTACACCAATCAAGACTGTTACGGCTCTGCTTATACACACCATTGTTCGCTATTGCATTTCGGCCTTCCCCATAGAGAAACGCTTAATGTCAAGTATTAGGGAATTTAGATGAAAGTAGTAATTGCGGGGTAGGTCCCCGCCCGCCCCTTAAGAAACTTACCTTTGCATATACACGCAATTGTTTCCTACTTCGTATTTTTCGTTAGACAAACGCTTATTATCAACTATTAGCAGATTTTCATGTTAGTATAGGGGGCAAGCCCCCTGCTCCCCCGACAAATTTCCTTTGTTCCTGCACGTATACTTTGACTACCTTTCGAACGACACCTCATGCATATTTCAACGCCTTATGGTTCATGAGATATATTTTTGGGATGCGCTGGCAACGCTGAAAACGGGGTTCCTGGGAAGCGGGAACATTCGTAGTATGTCCCTATTGAGTCAAACAATGTTTTCTGTCAAGTTTGGTGCTGTTATGACTAATATAATGGAAGTTATTGGAAAAAATATTTTTATAGAAAAGAGACTGGCAACACTGGTAAGTAGGATGTTTGGCAACGTAGGCCACTTCAGTGTCTTTCTTGTATTGTGTCAATTAATGCTTATGTCAAGTTTGGTGCAGCTAGACATTTTTAGAAAATAGGCTGGCAACACTGAACCAACCAAAACAGTTCTAGGCAACAGAACTAGTTTTGTAAAGATCTTTCCAACGACACCTCAAGCATCCCTCTACATGTTATAATTCTCGATATTTAATTTCTGGTGGACAGACGGACAGAATGAGCGGGATTATAAGCTTGAAGAGGTATCTCACATTTACGACTTTTCCTTTTAATTTCATTATTTCCAGATAGTTTGCAACAGCAACAGTATTTTCAGCTCTGCATCATGATTTTTTGTTCGGAGAAAGAAAAGTAAGCAAGATTGTCAAAGAAACGTATAAAGTTATTTGTGGTATATTGGTCATGGAAATGTCCCAACCCTTTTAAGAGAAATGGGTTCAAATTGCTGAAGAATTCAACGTTAGAGCTAATTTTTCCTCGTGCGATTGGTGCTGTTGATGGACTTCACACAAGGCATACATGTTCTCTCAGCAGTGGTTACTATATCACAACTGCAAGATATTCTCGCAATAGTAAATGTTTTACAATGGTTGATATTGGAGCCTATAGTAAAGAAAGCGACTGAAATGTTCAGGCATTCTAATATATGGGGCACAGGTTATATAATCACACTCTTAATATTGCAGAGCCCACTTCTCTACTAGTAACAAACAATAATCTACTACTGTTTGTATTCGTCAGAGATGAAGCATTTGTCCTCAAATCCAAATTTCTTACGTCCTTTCGCAAGGAAAGACATAAGACGAAAAGAAGCAAGTCTTTCATTAAATACTGACACGCGCAAAAGGGTACGTCTAGTGTACATTTGGTATACTGTCGAGTAAATGGGGTGTGTTTCAAACTAGCATAGTTGTACCTCCTGACTTTCCTATCGAACCGTGTTTTACATAATTTTGTCAGGAGGGATGACTAACACTTTGAAGATACTTTTTCCTACAACATGAAAGATGTCTCCTCAAGAGGAACAGGAAGTCGTACTTAAGAGAGGTGATGCTATGAGGGGATGTTTTTCATTTTATTATTATTTTCGGAGATCTGTAGGTGTCGTACCGTGCCGTGCCAGAAAAATAAAAGCTAAAACTGCACAATACTGCACTGCAATACTCATTTAAGTGTAAATGTAAAACTTTATAACCTACACTTTCTTCTTTACCTAACTCAATGTGATATGAATTGTCACCTTTCATATTAGAAATTATTGTCCAATAAAATGGTATTTATGAAACTAAGTTATATTTAAATTGACACTTACCTTGCTTTGATTTTTCTTCAGTTGACTACTCATCCTGGATTACAGTTATTTCTTCACCGATCACATTCCATGATTTACTTTTCACCTCTAGCAGTATAATAACTGGTATTTATTTTCCACAAGTACTCCTTCTCCATTCCTACTACAAATCTTTCTGTGTCGAACATCTTCATGTTTCCGCAACTCGCAACCGATTGAACTGAAATTTGGTTCCTCGCTACGTTTGTCTTTTCTCCACAATATCTAAGAATGTTATTCTTTGAGGCTATAACTGAAGGTATATTAGAAGATTTACAGTTGTCACTTCTCGGAATTTCATTCAACTAATATGGTTTAAGTAAAATTAATCCAAATGTATATATATATATATATATATATTTCAAAATTGCTTTCATTGTGTCTGCCTGAAACGAACAACAACACAATATTTTGATGTATAAATCAAGACAATATACAGCGTGTCTTAGCGGTATCGTCCCAAATGACGTCACAGCTCGACAAAGAATGACGTAAGTAGTGTCACAGTGGCAGTAGTACCCGAAACATCTATTTAAGAAACGTTCGTGATTCATGGAGTGCCATATGGACAGGTTTCGCAATAATTATTATACTGTTAAAGAATTAAATGGTTTAATAGGACATAGATAGAAATCTATGTTGCATTCGCCAATCATAAAGATAACTAAAAATACATGTATCGGATACTACTTTGAGTCTGATTTGCTACGCCAACACCGCTTACGTCACTCTGTGTCGAGCTATGACGTCATTTGTAACGATGCTGCTTTAACTTTGCGAGCCTGTAGCTCCGAAACTACGCACGATTCTAAATTTCTTCATGAACTTTCTTCTTGTTTTGATGTGGAGAATCACCTCCCGAAGCTTTTCGGTGTAATTTTAAAACAAGCTGTACACATACATACTGTAGACAGCCGATGAAATCTCATCGGAGTCATCCCAACTTGGCGAAGAATCAATTAAATATGTACAGAATTTATTGTGAAGGTATTAACAGAAATCAAAGTTGTGTTTAAAATAAAAAAAAAAAAAAAAAAAAAAGTGAAATAAAGGTGACACACGGAAATACTCAAAAATAAATCAAGCTGAGAAATTACATATAGAATCATGAATATTGCAAACTGTTGGATCTGGTCTGACGTCACATAGTAATTATTGGAGAATAATTCTCTCTTGTATGTCACGAAAGACCACACCACGGCACTGATTTTCATGTTCTAACATGCACTCCGGATTTTGTATAAACTGAACAATCACGTACACTCTTCGATCAGGCATTACATCGTTAGGCTATAGATTTCTTCTCTCAATACAACGTACGTTGTCTAAGTGTAACTTATTCAAGATCCTAACATGTAGGATCCATCCCAACTTATCATAATTTAGAACTGCTTATGTTTTAAGCTGATTCTGAACTTTTTAGTTTAATGTTCGTTGCCTTACTGATTTGAAGTTTTGTGTGTTATTTCTTAACCAGTCCCAATTAAATAAAGAACTAAATACGTGATATTCTAAAAGATATTTACCATTACGGTACGATTTAATTTTATACGTACTCAAATGGCACTTGTGGACAGAATCCATCACAAATTTGGAGAATGACCTCTCTTGGTAAGCATGTTTTTCAAGGCCAAAGATGAGAAAATAATGGGTAGAGCCTACATTCTGCGTGCTATTCATTCACCCTGGACAAAAAAAAAAAAAAAAAAAAAAAAAAAACTCGAAACCCTTAATGGAATAGTCGGTAGCCGGACTCGAACTTTCCCCGTAATTTTCCATATGCTAAAGTTATGTTGACAAATACGAAATGCAATCCTCGTGAAATTTTAGCCTATTGTGTGTATTGCAATATTTTACTCCAATACCTTGCCTGTATAATCTGTAGATATCATATGAGAAGTTCTATACATGCCTAAGGCAACATACAACATGGAGTAACTTGCGAAAAGTTAGAAGTACAGTAAAAGTAACTGCACCAGTTACTTACTGAGACACTTTCAGATGTATTTAATATGTCACTTGCTCTATCCCTCTTTGAAGAAAAAAAATCAGTTGTATCCAAGATGGCTGAAGGAGCATGTAGCACGAACCAAGGATGCAATATTCGATCTCATTTACATTTATTAATGTTACATCCATGTTTCGTGAAATCTGTAGAAATTATGTGATCTACTTTTGAATCACCCGGTACAATTCATTTGGGAAATCAAAACTTTCCAATTATCTAGTCGCTGTTACGCGTAAGACTAACTTTTTTTTATTTTATTATTGTTTTAGCGCACCCGTATATATACGGGAAAGCTATACTGTTTATCCTGTCTGTCCGTCTGTACCCCCCATGATCCCAAGAACAGAGATGAGCGATACACCTTTCGATTCGTCGTAGTCTGACAGGATGGGCAAAACTATAATTTTGACCCTAAAATTGGCAGGCTCTTTTCATTTGCTTAGCTTTTTCCATTGCGCTCATGCATTTATATGAGGAAGCTCTGTATACCCCCCCCCCCCCCCCTTTCTCAGGAACTACAAGCCAGAGAGAGGAGCAAAAAACAGTTGCATTTGCCGTTGAGTCTAAGGTGGTAGGTCCTTTTGAATCGCTTAGCTTTCTCCATTTGCAGCACCTCTATCTCAGGAAGTACGAGTCAGACAGATATGAACGATACACCATTCGATTCGTAGTGAACTAACTTTGACTGTAAAGGTGGCAGGTCCTTTTAAATCGCTTAGTCTTCGTCTGTAACCCTCGAGATCTGAGGAACTACAAGTCAGACAGAGACGATTCGTACGCCTTTAGATTCCTCACCGTCTGAAATAAACGTTGACTCTATTTTGGGCTGTTAGTTCTTAAAGGAACATATTATACGGGAGCGTGTTGGTTTTGTCTCTAAAAACCATTACTTAGAATTGCGTAGTCTCACCATTTTATTATTATTATTATTATTTTCGTTGAAGACTGTCAATTATGAAAGTTTCATCCCAATCTGAGTGTAACTCCGGGGGTGTTCCTGGTAAGAAGAAGAATCTCTTCTGCGGATCGATGAACCAAGAGTTGAGGAAGAGATTAATTAAATATTTTGTATGGAATATTGTGTTGGGTAGAGCAGAAACGTAGCCATGGAGAAGAATGGAAAAATCAGCTGGATACAGAAGATGCGAAATGAACTGGTCTTGATCAGTGTCCGAAGTGGGTTAGAAGAGGTAAGGAAACGCTTGGAGAAGTGAGCTAGAAATATAAGGATTCGTTTGCACCTAGTGAGGGCGATTGCCTATTGAAAGTAAAGGCAATGAGCTCCCAATAACAAAAAGGTAGTGGTACGACAAATCCATAATGAAAAAGGTAAGGACACGGCATCCCATTTCGAGCACTGCACTGTAAAAAGTGGAAACACGAGATGAATGAAAGTTACTCCGCTTCATGGAGAAATAAAATTCGAAAATTAGCGTTTTGTTGTATTTACTCTTAAAAGTGGATATAGTGTAAGCCTTTCAGTGGAAAGATTGGTAACCGTAACTCCATTTTAAAATTTAACATTTTCTTTCTAATAGCTTAACGTTAACTGAAAATGGGTAGAAACTGGCCAAAGTTTCTTTGTCGGTGAACGTTCAACTTATTTTACGCTTAAAATACGGTCATTTTCTGATCGAAGTGTAAGCTCAACTGGCAAATTTTGAGGTTACGTACTTTCTGTATGAAGCTTAAGCCTTGGTTGGATATCCTATAATCCAATAACAGGAGTAACGTTACTTGCTAGTCACTGAACATCTCGCCATTTTGAGTGATTATATTGCTTTTACACTGTGAACAGTAAACAGTTCACTGGTGGTACAAGGATTGCATTTGCGGATTGCATTTGGGTATAAATCTTTACACTGTAGCAAACGTATTTCTCTTTTATTTTTTTTTACAAGACATTTCTCGTAGTAAAATCAACATGTTAGTTATTAACCTTCGCGGTAAAATCCTAGCTATAAACATCACTCGGAAACCCATAAGCATCAACTGCCTTCGTAGCTAAGTGACGAGAAAGTCTGACCAGTGTGCTAGTGGCCCTTGGATCGAAACCCAACCAACCCACTTTTTTTTTAAATTTTAATTTTAAAGGAATATTAACTTTTTTTTTCATTTCTACTTTCAAAAAAAGATCTGATTCAATCAAATACGCTGGATCAATCAATCAATCAATCAATCAATCAATCACTCTCTCTCTCTCTCTCTCTCACACACACACACACATATATATATGTATTGTTGGAG
>JAGDQP010029745.1:11208-23130 GCA_022664845.1 Lepisma saccharinum | reverse complement strand
GTATGTTAAAGGTTACCTGTTCCAGTTGCATCACTTTATATTTGAAATTTTAGTAACCTTTCTTCAAGGCTTGTAAGGATTCCGAGCGTGTGATGCGCTTTTGCTGATCCGTCACAAACGGTGATAAAGAGACGTATTCTTTTTTGAGTCTTAATGGGGCTTTTCTTCTCTTAACTTTGATATATTTTTGGATACGGAATGATTATCGTTGTAGTTTTGCACGGGTACACTTGGCTCACTAGAATAATCGAGTGATGAAAGGATCACTAGATACGACACTATCTGCGTCTTGCTGAAAATTGTAACCAACTTTTTGATCTGATAGCAAAGAAAACGACGAACTTTTAGAAACTGGCCTTTCGACATTGTTGGTTGTATCCAGTTGTTTGAAGTAGGCAGCAAGTTGTGCGTTTTCTTCCTTTTTGTCTTCTTCTTCTACGCTCGTAGTCACCAAGAGTTTGTTCGGCGTCAACGCGACTAACTTGTTGCTCAGTTGATTGGATAGACCTAACCGGGAACACTGAATTTCTTCTTTGACGTGGTAGAACTAAGCCAGGAAAGCTTTATAAAAGAATGGATTTAAATTCGGCACAACATTAATCGGTTTAGTTTGTACAGCTTGTTGGTCTCGGTTGATCACTTTCGAAATTTAACACTGGTGATTTATGTCAATTCGTTGCATTTTTCAGAAATGTTATGATTTAAATTTGTGAATATTTGTATATTTAGTCCAAGGGTGTTCAAAACGAAAAGGAGCTTTCTGTGCACTTTGCTAAAAGATATAATTCTTTTACCATTGTAGACCTTAAACCTGTGAAATCAAGAGTAGTACAGCTTGGATATACCTGTAACTATGCCGTGTGGTTTAAAAATTGTCTTTAAATGTTCATCGGTTACTTTAAGCGGTAATATGGAAACCACAATCTGATATGATCCATTTGTTTAGAACTGTACTGTTAACTATTGCATTGTTTTCCCATCTTCGATGATTAATTTACCTTGACACGATTGAAGGTCTGTTTCAGCAATTTCTAAAGGTCAGCAGAGTATGTTTGCATTTTTTTAAATCTCAAATTCAATAGATTCCACTTGTGTTTCCTGCAATTGTAATTGGTCCTCAATTGACTCATGAAATGCCACTGAGTTAATCTTCTATGTAAGACTTCTTCAAATTTTACTGAGTGCTTTTCGCGTAATGTTGCTTTGTTCATTCTGCTAATCTTCAGTTATTAAACTATCCACTTCAACACGGAGCACGAAATCGACACGTCTTACTTGAGCGAACTGGAGCAGCGCACTATTGCTGAACTAACATGTACACATCTATCTACTTCTTTCTGCTAAAATTTCTTCTGAAGAAACATGACTGAATTTTCGGTCTCCAAGACAATGGCATTAATATCCGTTCCAAATGCTGTTGTTTTTCTCTCCTTTGTCTTGTTCATTGTCCTATGAATGCAAGACATTTACCTGGTGTCTTTGCTTTCACTGGAGTTGTTCTTTCACGTATGAAAACGTAGGTGACAAAACCATCACGTGATCACATGTATTTCCAAATACTGTATTATTACGTATTTCAACGAATTTCACTTTTGTCTACACTTATAACATTTCAACATGTCTTATTGCATTTAAAAGAAGAAAACATAATTATATGCACATTCTTTTTCCAATTGTGAAAGTTCAGCCTACCTTTCCGTGCTCGAACCTGGTATCTTTCGTTTACTTTTTTTGAAAATACCCGAAGTTGTACTTAGAGAATTTTTAGCTCAAAAGAGCATAATCAATGCGGTCATTCTTTTTGGAATATGGTGTACCATACTCCTATACCAAGTTTGATCGAGAAAGCAGTTTGAAGCATAGATAGCTTTACTTGTAAAATTTACAGTTAGCTATTAAGCTAAAAATAAATCTGCAATCGATCTTCGCTTGAAGCATCAGAACGATAGCGATCAAAATGTGCAGATAACTGATACACTTACCAAATAAAGTAGTAGTATCCGTTTTAGTTTTGCAAAGATTACAATTTAAAGTGCACCGTGGTGTTAATAGTATCTACATTTTTCAAAACTGTATGAAAACAATTAACAAAATAATTAACCAGTTGTATGATTTGTTCAAAGGATGAACGACATTTAAGGGCGTAATAGTGATCTAGACGACCATTCAACGCCCGGTAAATTGGTAGAAAACCATTAGCCTGTACTTTACGATACTCGGTAATTTTGTAAAATCACAGTGAAAAGAGAATATTTAGCACTGCATGGTCATGTTCAGTTTTAATACAAAATGGGAGAAAGTTCAGTTTGAGCTAAATTTATACCCTTGTTATCGTTGTGTAGCCCATTTCTCAGTTCATGCCTCAATTCCTGTGTTATTCAAATACTGGATCCTATAATAGTACATGTAAATAATATTTCTTAAGTTGGAAAAATGAAAACACGAAAAAGAAATGGGCAACTCAATGTCAAAAACCGTGGAGAACTGTTGATCTCCTTATGGTTAAATTTTAAGTAGACAACGATGTAACTGTTCCCGCTGCCACATAGCTTCATTCGAAATTAAAGGTATCGTGAACATACATGGATTTTGCAAGTACTTTAGTGATCAAAAACTTATCATAAAATTTAATAAAGTAATAGTTCATGTCATAATATGTCCTGAACCTAACGCTGGTCAAAATTGTTTAATTTTTAACAATATGTTAAAGACTCTTTAATCTCTACACTCACAAAAAGTTCTATCTTACAATTGCATTTTTGGCTAAATAGAACGTAATGTAGATTCGTCATATAAATTATCAATATAGTAGTTGAAGGTAAATTAATAATGCTTCTGTGAAATCTGCATATCGTGGCTTACGACGTATCGGCGAGTCATGAACATAATGCTTTTCTGTGTTGCCAAAGCAGCTATAAACTGGTATTTTATTTGTTACCCTGAATCGTAGTTTTCGTACAGCATTTTGTAAATCATGACCACATAAAGGATTGTACTTTGCCCATTTTTGGCATAATGAGATTTTAGGCCCAGCTGGTTGTTCTTTCAAATGCCTTTTTAAACAAGCTATCATCCGCGGAGAGGAGATGCCTCATTGGCAGGGGTTAGAGATTGAACATTATATATACAGACTGTCCCAAAATTCGTGTGTAAATTTCATTCTTCCAGTACAGATAAATGGGAAGAGCTAAGACAACCAAATTTGGAGAGAGTTTAGGTGAAGGTCTTACGTTTTGTTTGAAAGCAAAACGAGATCACGGATACAAAGGACTGATGAGATACGAGGTCAAGGGTCAAAATGTTATTTTTTTCTTATGGGATTTCAATGTTAAATGGTGGTGTCATATGCCATTCATTTGTATATTGATCTCTGGTAGCATAAATTGGTATACACTGTATGTGCATAACTTCTGATACGCAGTAATGTGCTAATGAGTAATGTGGCCAACTCTGAAATTGCGACCTCTAGAAGGTCACCTGTGACTTTTGCGAGATTAGCGCTGCTTTCAAAAACTTATCGTACAATATTAATTATATCAATAAAGGCTACAACACATACACAAATAAAGGGTTGACCGAAGATTTCATTTATGCAAAATTGAAAGGTCAGAAATTTTCCAAGAGGTCAAAGGTCACGGAGCTTAAGTGTCATATTTCAGACAATCACGATTATCAAGCGTTCGTCTTTTGAAACAATAAATTGGAGCTTCTATAAGATTTAAATTAAATTGCTTTGACTTACGAGAATCCATAACTTGACCGCGTGACCCTCATATGGCCATCGGTGACGCTATGGGATTAGCGCCCTATTAAGCTGCTAATGGTACAAGAATAATTATATCAAAGAGGATGACCACAAACACACAAATAAAGGACTGACTGAAGGTTTCTTTCAGTAAAATTTAAGTAAAAAATGTCATAAGAGGTCAAAGGTCAATGAATTCAATGTCGTATCTCAAACAATGATGACTGTGAGACATTTGACTTTTGAAACAATAAGTTTGAGTTCCTATAAGATTTAAAGTTAAAAATGACATGTGAATTACGGAAATCCAAAATGTGACCCTCAGCAGGTCATCTGTGAGCTTGTAAGGTTTAGTGCCCTTTTCAACAATTGATCCTACAAGATTTATTATATGATAGAAAGTAACCACGAACGCTCAAATAAAGAATCGATTGAAGGATTTTACAGCAAAATTGAAAGGTCAGAAAAAATGTCTTACGAGGTCAAAGGTCACGGAGCTTAAGTGTCCTATTTCAGACAATTACGACTATCAAAACGTTCGACTTTTGAAACAATTGGTTGAGTTTCTATAAGATATAAAATTAAGAATGACCTTTGACTTACGAGAATCGAAAACTTTACCCTGTGACCTTCAGCAGGTTATCTGTGACATTTTACGGATTATACCTCCTTTCAACAGCTTATGGTACAAGGTTAATTCTAACAAAGAGGTTTACCACGAATACACAAATGAAGGACCGAATGAAGGTTTCTTTTCAGCAAAACTGAATGGTCGTAAAGACCACAACAGGTCAATCATAAAAAAGATAAAGTTCTTTTGTGGGGAAGGATTCACTACTATGAAACAATGCGACGTTGATAACATTGATATGGGGTTTACAATAGGAATGACATTACAGTATGAGAAAACAAATTGTGTATTTATTTCGTTACCTACAATCTTGGTGGAATGAACGCTATTTCCAGGGAAACTGCGAACTGTGGAAGCCTTGTAAATGGTCATTATGTTCATGTACTGCGGTAGAAACGCTTTTGTAGCTTCAGAGAAATCAGTAACATTTCAGAGATCAGATTTCAGAGGTATTATGCAGCTGAGGAGATTAAGGACTGACAGGCGTTAGTCAAATACCGTTACGGCACTTATCTGCTAAGACAAAACCACCACAAAATATCGCCCATACGTGTCCCTTGCTTGCCATATGACTTTAAGGGAGCATTGCTATTGTACCATTTCACAATGAAACTGTCTTCGATTAAAGTTATTGGTGTCGTTGAAAGCGCTCTTTCTTTTTAAAGAAATGTGTGCACATAATTATTTCGAGGAGGCTTTCTAATGGGAATTAGGAAGGGGCGAATAGATTCCACGGGAAACAAGTTGCTTCCCTATATGCAGAAAGGGATACTCGGTTATCGTTTGTTTACAGTATCTTCGTTACTTTGAGGCATAAACATCTTCTGTTTACGTTTTGGATAGACGTAAAAAAAATCTGTATGTTTCATTTACAAGTGTAGTTTGTTGTTGTTTGAACAAATAATCTAGTTGAAAACAGACAGTGGGGTCCTTGATTGTTCATCCAGATTCTTAAATACATCAGTGATTCTTGTATTTTGTTGTAATTTTTCTAAGAACAAGAACTGTTGATTTTTTTAATTTTTGCTATACTCATATGCGTTTGCAAGTGTATATCATATTGCCGGAATGGATACTTTTTCGAAGGAACAGCGTAAAGATTTGCTACAGTGGTATATTCTGAGTGGGAAGTCGGTCACACAAACACGGAGAAAGGCGTTTGTACAGTGGGATGGGAAAATAGGCAACACACAACTTATTCGTCTGTATGAAAAGTTACGAAATAATTGTTTCAATAAGCAGCACCTTTCTCGGCGGCAACCACAAGCCGGTCGACCAATAACTGTCTCTACCGATGAAAACAAAAGCAAAGTAGTTCGTTCTGTGCTTACGTCAACCAGATAATCTATACGACGTCGAAGTGTTGAACTCAACGTTACAAGAAGTTCATTGAATAGGATATTTCGTGTGCTGGAGTTTAGGTTGTACAGAATGCAGATTGTACATAAATTACAAGAATGTTAATTTGTTACTGGTTGATAGAAAAATTAAATGAAAATCCTATGTATCTTTTTCAAATTATAATGTTTGATGAAGCTAAGATTTTTTTATGCAGCGGTGTTTAATCTCATGCACGGTTCAGGGGCCTCAGTCCACCATTGGAAAGAATTAAACATTCTACAGACCAAAGGGGTATTATGGTATGGATCGAACTAACAGCAAATTGAGTACTTAGGCCGTTTTTCTTTGAAGGAAACGTAAATGAAATTACATACCAAAATATGTTGGGTGAATTTCTTTTCCCTGAACTTGAACGTTCAAATCTTGACCCGATCAATGAAATGTGATTCCAACAGAAAGTGGCTCCATCACATCGCAGTATAACAACAATTGAAATTTTGAGAGGGAGGTATTGAAAGCGTTTGTTAAGTATGGGGAGTGAAGTAGAGTGGCCAGCCAGAAGTCCCGATCTAACACCATGCGACTCTCTTCTGTGGGATTTTCTTAAACAAGAGGTTTACAAGAATCCTTCAACAACACTTGCAGAGTTTCGACGATCAATAGAGCGTTGCGTTGAACAGAAAACACCGGCACACGTGAAAAAAAAATACACAAGGACAATCATACACAGAATTAATTTATGCTTAACACGTCACAGACATCACGTGGAATAGATGAATAAAAATCGATGAATAGTCCAGCAAGAAGTCAAGAACTGCTGTATAGGAAAGGGAATATTTCAAATGTTTCTCTGTATTCAGTAGATATGCAAATGAGTAAATAACGGTAAAAATATCTCATACAGAATCGAGAAAAGTGGAATTACCCAAGTAATGACCTCCTAGGGGACACATTTTCTCGTTTTTCTAGTGCATGCCGTTGATAATTTAAAACTCATTCGAACTCACTGTCAATTCAGCGTTTCAGACCTCGCATAATCTGACATCTCTCTTTTATGAGTATGTTTCATGAGATCTTTTATCATTGAGATAATTTTGTGCAATAAGCTGGTGAAAAGAACGAGAATCTCTAACCGTGCACATATGACCTATTGAGGGGCACAGGGCCAAACTTTAGATTCTCGTTAGTCACATGCCATTTTTAAACGTAAAAAAATCTGTATGTTTCATTTTAAGTCTTATAGAAACTCAACTAATTGTTTCAAAAGTCGAACGCCTTGATAGTCGGCATTGTCTGAAATACGACACTGAAGCTCCGTGACCTTTGACCTTTTATGACATTTTTTTCTGACCTATCAAATTTGCTCCAGAGAAACCTTCAGTCGCTCCTTTATTTGTTTGTTTGTGATTCTTTTCTTTGATAGAATAAATCTTGTACGATCAGTTGTTGAAAAGGGCGCTAATCCCTACAAGGGCACAGATGACTTGATAAGGGTCAATTGGTCAAGTTGTGGATTCTAGTAAATCACATGTAATTTTTAATTTTAAATCTTATAGGAACTCATATTTATAATTTCAAAAGACGAACGCTTGATAGTCGTGATTGTCTGAAATATGGCACTTAAGCTATGTGACCTTTGACCTCTTTTGACATTTCTGACCTTTCAATTTTGCTTAAATGAAATTTTCGGTCGATAAATTATTTGTGTATTTTTGTCGCCTTTATCGTTATAATTAATATTGTAGGATAAGTTGTTGAAAGGAGCGCTAATCAAAAGTCACAGGGGAACTTCTGGAGGTCGCAAGGTCAGAGTTGGCCACATTTCTCATTAGCACATTACTTAGCATCAGAAGTTATGCAGATATACCAATTTTTACTACCAGAGATCAATATATAAAGGAATAGCATATGACACCACCACCATTTAACATTGAAATCCCATAAGGAAAAAAATCACCTTTTGATCTTTGACATTGTATCTCATCAGTCCTTTGTACCCGTGACCTCGTTTTGCTATCAAACAAAACGTAAGACCCTAAACTCCCTCCAAATTTGGTTGTCCTAGCCCTTCCCATTTCTGTGTACTGGAACAAAGAAAATTTACACACGAATTTTGGGACAGTCTATAGACATATAGACATATGGAGGGGCCTTGGCATAATAAAGAAATATAGTTTTCATACTTTTCACTTATCTTTCTCTCTCTTCTTCTCTTTATCAATATATCCCTCATTCTTTATAATATCTATCTCACATATACAAACACTCAAATCATGCATTCTAAACTTCTGAAGCTAACGCTTATCTAAGATATGTCTCAGAACTGTCCTGGTACAGTGGAAATTATTAGTATTTTCTTTTCTTATAATCAACTTCAGTCAGCATTTTGAAAGTGATTGAATGAGATTCGATACAACCTGTCTAAATATTCAGGTTACCCATACAAAATAGAACAGCCATTATTCACTGCTATTTTACTGTTGTATTGTGAGAACCTTTATCCAACGATTTTATATCTAACATTTTATTCTCTCTCTCTCTCTCCCTTTCTTTCTCTCTCTCTCTGTTCCTTTCTTCTCTCAGTCTCTGTCAGACGGGCATAATTTTGTATTTTTCGCTGTCTGTCTTTCACTTTCTCACTGCATAACCTTTCATATGGTGTTTCAGTTTGCTTTTATTATTTCGTTTCGTTTATGCTAATTTGAGTACATCATGAACCATTATGTGCTCATGCTGTTTGCTGGTTTATGTTCGTGGGAAAGACGAAGAGAAGATGTCCTCCTGAGACATAACTTTTCGATAAGAATGTGTAGTTTGGATGACCTGAGTACCTGAATTAAGTGTAATATTTTTCATCCAGTGCTAACAAGGGTACCAAAATACATTAAAATATAATATGATGGTGAATTCACAAAAAGGTGAGGCGGTTTGTAACCACTATTATTATTATTATTATTATTTTGGTACACACATTTACTTACTTTTGTGATAATTCGACCTTAGTTTAGGAACGTTGATCGAAGTATTTCGTTTCATATTTCAGTGGGACTTAAGCTATTGATGAACTAACGATGATAGGCGTATCAGGAGGGATTATTCAGGTTAGGGAATTTTGTTATTTCCAGCGACGTGACATGTCATCTTAAATTGCATGATTTCATAGTAGATGTTAACAAATATTTATGCGACTGAAAAGTCGGGTTTTATCAAATTCTCAGGCATTTTCAAGCATCTGTTTAATTCAAGTGCTACTTTAAATTAATAATGTTTCCAAAAATCTAATGTGTCCTTTTTGGAATTTTAGGGTGAAAAAAAGGTTTGGTACCTCATACTGTAACATACTCCAGCTTCTCCTGAATTCAAAATTCCTATATTTGATTCTAGTGTAGCTGAGCAACGTCTGCTGCATGTATTGGTCGCTTGTCCTACTATAGGCCGTAAAGGTCTTCAGAGTAAAACCAGTCAAGAATACAATCCATAAAAATCCAACAAAAAGAGCTGCTAGTACCTGAAAAACAAAATACATTTCACATAGACTTTATAAAGAAAGGTTTAGTACATTATGATTAAAGGAAAATGTCGATCTTGTATTTCTATTTTGTAACACTAACAGAAAAATATGATTTTGCCATCAGTACCCAAATAATTTTGTTGGCTGTTATCCATATAGTTTTGTCCGATTTAGCGAAAATTGTTCCGCAGTTGTATAATAATATATGTTGAAAATTACATATGTTTTCCACGGTGCAATTTTAATGTTTCAATATGGAAGGGTTTATCAACGAATAATAACTGGATTAGAGAGAAGCTATTGTTTATTGCTCTCGTCTTGCCTCTAAGAAAACAAACGCTTTATACGCTCAAGTACTATAACTTTAGGCACTGCAAGAACGCAACATACTTGTAGTGTTCGATGCCAAGCAGTGCTAGTTTCCTAGGCGATTGTGCCAGATTCGTATCTGGTACCTTCACTCCGGGTCTCTCGTTCAAACTCAGATTCTCTGGCTAAGCCTGTGGTTTACTTGCAGGTTTGCTGTAGGTCGAAGCAGGTCTCCAGACTCTTAATCTAAAGGTCTAAACTTAAATTAACTAAACTTGAACTGAACTAAACTAAAGGTAATCAAAAAGCAACACACCGATCTCGGGTGGTTAATCAAAATTTCTTGCGTCTATGCGTTGTTCGGCCTCTTTCGTATTCTGCCTACGCCGTTTCTGCTCTCTAGGTTGAGCAATTATGGCTCATTTTATACTAGTCAATAGCTTTCATTTCCGTTTGAATCATAATCATCGTGATTTGATGTACTGTCGGTCACTCTCACACAATTCTACAGTTACAGAGGCCGCTTGCGGAAAACACCTTTGTAAACAGTAACAATGAGTAACTACTTGTGTACTAACTGCGACGATCAATATCTCCTGAGTTTCGCAATTTCCTGCTGTTATGAGTATTTAGTTTTCTTGTCATATTGTTATCAAATACAAGATATCCTCTTCATGAACTTATTTCATAAAACTACAAGTCCTGCTTTACAAGCCGTACGCATGTAAACCAGTTTGTGATTTTATAAATGTATGGTACATAAAATGACAGCTGTACGCTACAAGTTACAAAATCAAGTCCCTTGTAAAAAACGATATTTGCAAGTGTGTGCTCCATGAAACTACAAAAAAGGACCAAGTTACAAGCTGAAACACTTGTATTTAAAATAATTTTAAATGAATTAACTAGTGTTTTTTCTAAAAAAAAATGACTTAGTAGGCTTTCAAATATAAAGGTAAATGGAGAAAAATATGTTAGAAAGATGAATAAGATGAATCCGAGACCGGCGACATGGCTGTTGTACGTAGTCCAAGACACTTCAAGAAGCTTTCAATTTATGGTCTTAAGACCAGCCATGAGTAAAACGACATATTTACATGGTCAATCTACAAATACTTACGTTAGCACTACTTGTAATTTGTGTTTCAGTAATCATGTTGACCCAACTATTAAAACAAGTTCAGAAGTGTACAGGTTTACAACCCAAGTCCTTACTGATGACAAGTTCTTGTAATTCTTGGTTCATAATCTCCTGAGTTCGATTTGCAATTTAAGTTCACTGTGTAATGAGTTCATTGATATAATGCCTGGTTTGGTAGAAGCAGATATTTGAATTCTTCCCAACGAAGAATTATCTCATTAACAAACCAAGACTTTACTAACAGGTGAAAAGTAGATTACTTATAATCGTATGAACTTGCGCTATTCTCTAACATTACCAATTCGGAACGTAAAGACAGGTATTGTATCTAAATCCATCCTTCTATTCTACGATTATTCTAAACTACGTTCTCCAAAAATACCTTAAAGAAATAGCGTCTATAGGACGAATATTTATTGCAAACATATACCTAAAACCAACGGAGAATACATTGAGGAAGGTTCGCTGTTTCATAGCAAATATAATAGCAAATATTAATGAAAATGGAGTCTTTGCTTAAAATCGTTAATTATTCCCAAAACAAAAGCTTATTTTTTTCTTCATATAATGTTCAATCAAGAAGCGCATTTAAATTATGCGTGGAATACATCTTGAAATAAAAAAAAACCACATTCCATGGCTCTAAAATTAATGCAATAAGAAACACAACTATTGAGTGTAACCAAGTTCAGAAAACAATAGAGAATCAAACAATGAGATTAAACTACATAGATAAACTAAGCTTGACCCTACATCATTCATGAACATGGTATTGGTTATTTTCATGATGAATTATTAACTAAATTAATATTTAAATATAATAATGCGAGATATTTATGTCAATTGCGGTTACACTTATTGTTTATTTTACACTGGTAAATTATAGCAATTATGCTCAATATATGGTAGAACTTATTTTCAATAAATCCAAGAATTGATGTTCATTTGTAACATTAAATCTAATATTAATCCAGTTATTTGATTAAGTATATTTCTAAAACAATTTAAAGAATTGCAGTATTTTATAAAGAATTGCACGAGAATGATCCTTTTTTGCTTGTACTCTACCAATTGACATTAAAATAACGAAACCTAACTCATGAACATATTAAACCATACATGGTAAGAGAATGATTACAGTGCCCTTCATTATGTTTAAGATTATCAATGTTAATAAAACTTTAATTTAAGCACCCACAAACCATAGTCATAGCTCTGAATATATAGAACTAATTTAAATCTGC
>JAGDQP010029745.1:0-11108 GCA_022664845.1 Lepisma saccharinum | reverse complement strand
AGAACTAATTTAAATCTGCAAAGATGTACTATGAAGGAAGATCTGATTTTATTACTATGAAGAGTTTCTACCCCTCCGCCGAAGGAAGAATAAGTGTGATTACCTGTATTATTTCATTCTTCTGTGTCTAATTACAGGATAAGAAAATATAAAACATTTAAATCATATTCTTGCTTTAAGACGAAAAGACTGAAAAGAATAACAATTTCGTCAGTGGTGCGGAAATCATCCTTTGAAATTAAAAGAACTGAAATACTACGTACATTTGCGTAGGTTGGACTGAGAAACCTTCGAGTAACGCATCATCAGATGTGAATCTACATGTCCCTACCTCCTGACCTGAACACATAGCGGTACAATCTCAGATTTGGGTCAATATCAGAAGATTTATCGGTGATGAATTATCCGATGTAATGAGCTCATATGACCAAGGTCATATGAGTTCCAGATTGTCGACTAAAGCATCAACATCTTCTACCTTACCACGTAAGACTGGAGCAACTTCACTCTTGAAATGGTTCTCACTCACCCAACTTAGAGTAAATATACCATGTACTTCTACCATCGTACATATAGGATAGAATTATGTGACTTAGGAATTATCCGCTTGTTTTGAATTTAGCTACCCATAAATTTGATTGCCGTTGTAAATCTTTGTAACCAAGAACTTGTAGTCACCTCTTGACTCTGTTGTATTTCTTAATCAAAACTCAACTTGAAGTTCTAGTCTTTTTAAATAAGCTATTACCAACTTTCCATCCAACTATTTCTCTCACGTGGAGCAGCAAGGCAGGAATTAACTAGATAGCCTGTTAGCTGATGTAAATTCGCTCTCAAGGAAAGCACTTTCGTTAGGAAAATTAGAATTGAATGTTTGATTCGAAAATCCGAGCTCACTTCGAGATTAAGTAATAACTAATAAACGTTATTCTAAAGCTATTCTATTACTCCTCTGAGGTGATCAGTCTAACAATATTTAAGACCTGAGTGGCGTAACAACATGGTGGAGACACACGGTTTGGAACCTTATAGTTACTACGTGCCTTTACTTACCTTTGCTTACCTACGTGCCTTTGAGTGTGAGACACTCAATTAACTTGTTACTTATTTTATTTAGAACTAACCCCTGACTCTTCCTTTTCTCACTTTTTAGCTGCATTTCCGAAACACGAATACAAAATTTAATTTTTGTATTCCTTATAGGAAAGGACACAATAATAGGGTGAAACAATATAACATTTTTTGCATAAATTATTTTACGATTGGAAACCACTCAGGCCAGAAACTAATGACGATGACCCCATCTTTCATGTTCTAAACGCTATTCATTCCAAATGCGAAAAAAAAATAGTTTTAGCTAAAGGCACTACTTGGAACGAGACAGTATGAATTTTAACAAACCTATAATATGCAAAAATTAAACCTGAATCAGTTTTAGCACAACGATATCCCACTTATCGTAAGGCAATAGAATCATCTAATGGACAACAAGTTCAAACAATCCACAGAATACAGAACGGAAACCAGCGGCTGAACAATGTTATTTCCCTTAACCATCGAGTGACTTGCAAGCAAACTTTTACGTTGAATTATAAAGTTCCGCAACAACAAACATTTGGCGCTGGTAATCTACCAGCACCCAAAATTCAAATTTACCACTCCAAAACAACAGAAATTATTGACACCGGAAGCCAATTAACATGCTTCACTGAACACATTCTACCAAGAAATTCTCGAATACTGGAGCACTAGATTGCTACAGTCCATATTCAATCTATAATACTTCTTACATCTAGAATAAGAGAAAATATATTTGAAGACAATATCTTATTATAGGCTTGCGAAAAGTCCCACCCTCCTCTTACGATGTGAGTTTAGGCTTGGATTTCGTAAATATTTATATAAAATCCATCAGTACCACTTGGGTAGATCTGAAGAACTTACAAGGTGAATACAAGACCCAAATCTACCTCAATTCGAACAAAAATCAGTACAACCAAAGATACCATATCCGAATGAAATTAGAAGCATTGTCATACTGAACCTGCAGACGTTCGTTATCACCGTAATATTGTTCAACTGAACAAAGGACCCATTTACTAGATTAACGCCGCGTAACTCAAAGTGAAATTCTCAAAACCATATGCATTTTTTTTCGCATGCTAGAATAAACATCATTTTCGGACAGAAATGAAATAAATCATGTTCAAACCTCTGGTCATGTTTAAGCTAGTACACAAATATTAGAACTTATCAAGCAGTTAGCACATTTCTGAGAGATTTAGGAAACGTAAGCCTTATGGAACCCCATCATTTCAAAGGGAGGTACAAAGCAAAACTACACCAAAAATTTCGAAAAAACAGCACTGTGCTTTATAATCGATGGCTTAGTAGATATACAGTATTAAAAATTTGATTTTCCCATAGTTAACCAAGGGAACAGATGAAGGGTGTGAGGCAAGAACATGGTAACCCACAATGTTAAACTTTTAAGAAATTCGATTTTTACTGTTGCACAAGTCATTTTCATTGGCCGAAAGCTGATTTTTTACGTAAAGCTATACATAAAGGCTTGAAATAATTGTACCAAATCAAAATAACGAATTTCTATTTTTTCATGCTCCTGTGTGGGTTACCATGTTTTATTATCTATACCATAATATTCGCTACCTAAGTCACTCAAGAATAAATCTTTTCACTGAACTCGCTGTAAGAAATGTTTAATTTACAAATTATTTTCCATTTTAGTGGCAAGCTGGTATACTGCTCCTCGTTTCCCGCCATCTTAATTGTTGGTTACCTTCTTATGAATCCCAAAATGTTAGAATAGGCTTACCATAAGTAAATATTGCTGCCATCTCTGGAGCACAATTTGAAGTCGGACAACATTAAACGACGCGGTATGATTCCTTTCCATCCGGTGCTGAATAACTCAAAAAATAAACATTTGTGGGTTACCATTCAGATCATTACTACACTTGGAACAATCAATTTGGAAAAAGTGAGCTACTACAGAAATATTACATTGAGTATTCAATATATGATGCGAGGCCAATCTTAAAATAATTACAGCAAGAAGCAAATCTTTCCAGACTAGCTGCCTGATACTTGAATATGTATCAGAGGTGGAATAATCGTCGACCTTGAAATAAAAGGAAACAATAACTAACCTACATTATCAAGCATGCCTAAAGGAGGTCCGATCATTTTATGTTGCTGTAATTACGTAAAGGAATTTTATATCTAATTACGCTCACCTCGCGTAACCCTCGCCAGTAAGCTAAAACGCTGAAGGACACCTGACATCTGTCATGAACTAGCACATTTCGACCCTGAAACTAAAGTACATTCCTTTTTACAGATGCAAGCTAAAAAGGAATTAGTGGAATTCTATCAATTACACATGACAGTAAATTCCGTCAGTGGCGTATTACTCCAAATCTCTAACTCCAGCTGATTCCTGATTTTCCACGCCGGAGATTGATACCCTTGCCGTTATGAAAACCATACTCCATTATCAATATTATCTACCTAACTAACTATCGCTTATGGAACTCGAAAGGTCATCGCCATAGTAACAAACCTTCTACATTGGATTCTATCATGGGCAACATCAAGCCAGTTTTCATCGCGAGCACCTACTTCTCGAAGATCTCTTCTAATATTGTTCTCCCAACGACGTATCGGTCTTCCCAATGGCCTCCTTTTATCCGGCCTTCCAACCAGGATAGAATATAATCTTCGTTTTCCCCTACCCGAGCTACATGGCCTGTCCACCTTAGGCGTCGCGATTTCATTATTTTTACATCTGCTATATCTAAAGTCCGTAGAGGTCTTCATTATGCAGTATTTTCCATTCTGCAGTCATCTCGTCCCGTTTGGCCCGTAAATTTTTTCTCAAATTCTTATTTTCATACGCACGTAATATATGTTTATCTGCTATGGTCGTACTTTAACTTTCGTAATCGTAAAATATTACCGACAGAATTACCGTTCTGTATATTTTCAATTTTAACTTTCTTGACGTTAAAAGTTACTGGAGTGAATAGAAACGTGCGTTGCCCGATACTAAGCGGCCTTTTATTTTTTCTCTGACCCAATTTTTGCTTGTAACATATGCTCCTAAATATTTAAATGCATTTACTTACTCTATGACGTCATCTCTAATTCATATATTTTTATTTCCTTCATACCCTGTGTATCGGCTTGTTATCACGTATTTTGTTTTATCTATGTATACCTGTAGACCTATCTCATCGCCCGTTTCTACAAAGACTTCGGTGTTGCTTTGTAGTGCATCTATATCGTTCCCTATTAAATCTACATCATCCACGTATACGAACAGTTGATTGAAACCATTCAGTGATAGTCATTCTTTGTCTCCTTTAATTTTTAAAATCGCATTTTCTAACGTAAAGTTAAAAAAATAGTGGTGACAAGGCATCACCTTGTTTGAAACCATTGAGATTCTTGAAACTATATGACATATTATTATCTATCCGTACTCTGCTTATGGGGTCGCCGAGACATATCTTCCCTACTTGAACACATTTTTCGGAATTCCAAATCGTATCAGGATACTGTATAACTTTTCCCTTTTGATAGAACCAAATACTTTCTTAAAATCAATGAAAAGCTGGTGAACCGTCGCATTGTATTCCCATTTCTTCTCCAAAATTTGTCTCAAGGCGAAAATCTAGTCCAACGTCGATCTATTCTTCTAAATACACATTGGTGATCTCCAATTATTTCATCTACGTATACACTTAGGCGTGTTAACAGAATATTACTTAATATATTTTAACGTGTTGGAAGTAGCGAGATTCAGCCGTAATTATTACAGTCCGATTTATCACTTCTTTGTAAATCGGAATTATTATTGCGGTTTTCCATTCCCTTGGGAGCTCTTCTTGCTTCCATATAGCACTTATCAATTTATGTAGTTCCTTGATTAGTGCCGTTCCTCCCGCATTAATTAATTCGGTTGGAATATTGTCTATTCCCGGTGATTTGAATTTTTTCAATTTCTTTACCGACATGTCGATCTCGACCTCACTAAGTTATGCAATCCACGGTTCTGCGGTATGTACTTCAAATTCCTCTGTTGCTTCCCCGTTGTGCATATTAAGATGTTTGTCGAAATAACTTTTCCACACATTGACAACTTTAGTCGGATCCGCCTGAATATCTCCACGTTCATTTCTAATCATTCCTAACCTCGGCTGGTAACCTTTCCTTAACGAGTTTATTCCTTTGTATAGATCGCGTATGTTATTTGTCTACCTGTTTTCCTCTATCTCCTCAATCTTCTGCGTCATATATTCTCATTTTTTGAATCTGAACGCGCGTGTGGAGTTTCGTTTCGCGTTACTGTAGTGGTAGATATTTGCTTTGCTTTTATTGCTTAGCCATCGTTGCCTTACTTGTGTTGGTTCCTCATGAAGATTAAGGCATTCTTCATCAAACCAAGATTTGTTTTTTCTGCGGTTTGTTCTAACCTTCACGTTCCTTCGCTTCGCTCTTAATTTTCACGAATAGTTTTCCACATCTTATTTACATCAATTTCATTAATAATATTATTATTATTACTTGAGCCGGCTAAGATTTCGAACCAATTTGAGAGTTCGAGTTGGTAATCCACTTCTATCCTCGGATTATTTAATCGTTTAACTCCGAATTACCGTTGTTTTGACCTCTTGCTTTCTCTGTTAACGATGCATAACTTTCCCCTTACTTTTGTGATTCTTAATTGACGGTCGGTGTCACCTTAGCTCGTCTGTACGACCTAACGTCCATTATGTTGGTGTGCCTTCGTCTATCTACTAATACGTGATCGATCTGGTTGAGAAGTTTGCCGTCCGGAGATACCCATGAGTGTTTGTGTATGTTTTTGTGTTCAAAGTTATTATTAGTAAGTAGAGTAAGTATCATTATTACCTAAGTGATAAAAAAAATCATAGTGGAGGCTTGTGTATATGTCTTTTGCGTTCTTCTAAGGCGTTCTCTCAAATTCAATAATGATGAAGAAGGCACTATGCCTGTAGCCCTATGGACTTCGATATCGTTCATATATCCGGAATTTGAAACACTCTGGTGGATATGTTGTCAAAATGCTCTTTAGTTGACGGAGAATAAACCCCTAAATAAGATCATGAAGACGAACCTGTCTGAGCTTCAATGTTACATCTCTCTATACGGTAAGAACAAAGAGTTGCAGAAGAACGAAAGCAAAACCCAAAATTTGAAAGTATTATAGCCCTATTGCTGAAACACCCAACAGCAAACGAAAGCAAATCATACGTATTCCGAAGTGACATATTGTATAGACGCGCCGATATGTAACTTATATTAGTATCCCGAAATCAATGGCGCGGTAGATTTTACAGGAATCACACGACAGTGCTTCGCTAAGAGGCCACTGTGGCTTCAGTATAACCTTTGAAAAAATACAAGCACGATCATTTGATACATCATAATTGAAATAAAATCACAATTTGTCCCTTTAGCAAATCACATTCGAAATTGTAACCAATTCATCTACATCAGCAAAGCTAATGATTGAGGGAGTTCGGCATAGACATGTTTCTCTATTTAGGAATTTCATTAAGAAAGAATTAATAAGTTTCATAGAACACGTATTAAACTCTCCTTTAAGCGGCACACTCTAATCCTAAACATCGCTGAAATAATGTATTTACCACATCTTTGATTTCGATTTGCTAAACTCACCCGGCTTGCGTTATAATTTATGGAGGTATGAAGTCTTTGTGGTAATACACCCTAACTCTTCACGCTTCTAGCTTCAAAACTGTGTATTTGCGAATTACACGGCTATACAGTATGGCTTAGGATATTGGTTTTCACTTCTGTCGAAATTTTGAACGTAATCGGATCCCACGTGGTCGGGTACTTACTTTTAAGTTTGACAATTGAAGGCAGTCGTAAATGTTTTTCATAGTTGCTTACGTCTTAACTACCCACATACGCCTCAGAGGTGGCTGCATGATTTGTGCATAAAAAGCACTTTAGGGCACATTGTCTTTGAGATGTATCTATACAGGATGAGGCATATTCTAGGTAGACGGTGCTCGTCACATGAGAAAATCCCAGGTGTGTATAAAGTCACAAAAGAGTGGTGCATCTGTTTATTACTCAATCCTCGCCAACTCACAACAGGTGTAGATCTTGACTTTTAATGAAAATTATACAATTTGAATAATTATTACTAATGCGTAGAAACATGTTATGTGATAGATCTTTGAGGGTAGTAATTACTGTCGGTTAAAATGAATTAAAGATTAACAGCTACTACGGTATAGAAGCAATTGTGGGATTATGGTATACAATAGGATAAAAAAATAAGAGAACTTGACCCATCTCAATATTATTCTACATTTAAAAATTACAAAATTACTACTTACAAGCTTTAGAGCTGGTTTGGTGTTTAGACCTATAAAAGCAACTAGCGTGGTCACTGTGCCATAGGAGGCATAAGCTAAAAAGGCAATCATCAGCGGCCTAGATGTTGAATCAGCTATTTGGTCGATGAAGTAAGTGTCATTCACGTAAAAAGAAGATATAATGCCTGCAGTCAAGGAAACACCCTGAAAGTTAGAAAAGATTTCCATTAAAATAATAATCGATTTTTTAAAATTGATTAACGTCTAAATGACATTTTGAGTTGGTAAAAACAGAAGTTCGATTTTGTAATAGTTAGCTGCAAGTTAATGGATTCTTTACACCCAAACATCCAGATGTCAAACACTTAAGATAATATTCAATCTTTTGTATATTGATATAGAATCTAACAAAAACTTCACTATGTCTTTTGCTAGAACCTGCCATGCAGTAGGAAAGGCGTAAATGGAAGTTACTGAGCTAGATCTGATGTACTGAAAATAGTTGAAGAAGTCATGTAAACATTCATTCATAGAATTCTTTTGTAGTAACTTGTACAGCGTTATATTTCCATGTGAAAGGTCTGCTGTTCGAGCCTGATAGTTACAATACTTTTTCTACATGCTGTCCATTCTGCAGCATATATGCAAATGTTACATTTACAATATACATAATTTGGCATGCAAAGGGAAAGTGAAGTAGAATGTAGAATTTGGTACCACATATAGATAGAAATAGTCGAAAGATCACTACATTATCAAATTTCAGTGACTCGTATACAACAGATGTTGATTTTTTGTATATCCTAGTTAAAATTTTTCTAGCTCGCATACGAAATATTACATAAGTTAGGATAAAAAGTCAGCGATAGGCAATTTTCAATAATTAGTATACCTAACATGAGTAAGTCATATAGTTGAAATTGAGTAACACGTAAACAACATATTAAATAATTCAGTTTAAAAAAATGTAACCCTTAGTATGAAATTCGCAAGCCTGTGTTCACAAAATTGCGAATTTCACTAATTCCTATTCAAAATATTACGTAAACTATTCGATGTGTAATATGTCACTAACTCGTATTCAAAATACTGCATAATTTAGAGCAAAATGGTAACCTGCCATAGTCTCGGTTTTGAAACTCTTCGGTTTGATTGGCTAATGAAAGCGCATGAGATGATGCTCTAAATAGAACCTCCGTAGTACTCAACTACTCAAAAAGCATTTGAAAGCTGCGAGAAAGCCGTAACAAAGCTACCCGTTGTGGGTGTACACTTCAAATAATGGCTCGATGTATACAGGCAAAGAGTAGTGTATATATGTGTATGTTGAAGCACAGTTTTGAGTAAATCTTTTTATTTATTATTAATTTACGAAAAACAATTAGCACACCCCTATGTCTCAATTTCTTTCCCAAAAGAACTTTATGACATATAATCATAAAGGGCATATATCTAAAACTACATTACTACAATACATTATTTACATTTACATACATAAATATATTCGTAATTTCTGCACCTGCTACAAGTAATAAAACAAAAATCGCCTTTACATTTATTTTGGTTAGTGTTGAAAATGATTTACAACTTGCGCAATGTTGTTTAACACGAACACACTTGCTGATAATTTCCTTCCCAACATATTATTCGCTGCGATATTGGAGCTATTTTTTTTTAAACTAATGCGTGAGAATTAGAAGTGAGAGTAGTTAATAAAGTTCATGAATGGGCGAAGCACGTTGTAAGAAACTAGCGTGGTCACTAAAATGGTCTTGAAATAAAAATTCCGACATGGTCTTGAAATAAAAATTCCGTGACGACCACTACGAACATTCAAACAGGGTGGTTAGTTGTGGCAGTCTGTTGCGACGTTACAGACACATACAGACATATATGATTTGCGTTTGTGTGAATGTATTCAGGAAAAAATGAAAAATCTATTAGTACTTGTTCTGGATTACATTCAAATCTTCTTTTTAGTTTTATACACGACCGGTTTAAGAAGTATTTTTACAAGTCACCGTTAGATATCATGACATTACATTATTTTCTTCAAACCCATGTTATGTTGCCGAAAAATTTATCAAAAGTTATCATATCACATCAATAATTTTCGTGCTGGATATAATACTCTCCGTAAGAATCAAACTGATTTTCTCAACCATGTTTTTCATGAAAATGGACGGAAATTATGTTAAGCAAAATTCTAATATATTCGAAAAATAAAAATAATATTACCATAATCTACATTAACTTCTAAAAACCCGTAAAAATTGCAAATAATTATTTTGTTATATATTAGTTATTTATAAAAGGAATTTTGATTTTCCAACACATATAAATAAAGAATAAAAATTCCTATTTTTTCGATACATTGTTGATCTATAATGCTCAGGATAAAATTATAAAGAAAATATTATGTTCATTATTTGTAAATTGATTTTAATAATCCCGACGCTAATCAATAGAGAATTATGAATTCATAGTACTATTTACTGTTCAAACCATAAATATAATACAAACTTACATAATAATTAGAAACCTATATATTGACAGTAAAATCTTGTATTTATTTCATTCTCGATTAGGAAAAACGACGTTTCAGATTTCGTCGATTGGTCATAAATTAAAATGAATAAGCAGAAATTAATTTTAGAAAATCTACTTCAGTGTTATCTTGTACATTTTTGACAATAATATTGAAATTCCTTGTAATAATGAATTCCATTTGAGAATTCATACTAACAACAAGTTATGACCTTGAAAAACTTAAAAGAATTTCATTTTTACATTAGTTCCTAGAATCATTTTTAAATTACAATTGATACATATTATAGCCATTTTTATGATCTTTCATACCTTTATACTTCATAATTTTTTTGTTTTCGTTTTAATTTCATTTAACACTTGTACTGCATCTACAAATATCTCTCTGTGCTACAAGACTTTTGTACATTCCATCTAATTCTACTAAAACTTTTTCACCACTCTTTCATGTTTCAATTATTTTCCATAGGGTTATTTTATACGGTTTTCACTTCTCTACAACATATAAATACACAACTTAAAAGATTTTAATATAGTTTTTGTTTAATTATTAAGCTTTGTATTATTTATTACAATGGAAAGTTTTAAATTTTAACATTAAAAATTTAATTCATTTTATTTTTCACTTTTATGAAAAACTATAAAACACATTTAATTTACATCCAATATTCTACAGTTGGATATTCATCTTTCAGTCTTTTATGTTTAAGAGTTAATCAATCTTTAAATATCTCTTCTATCATTTTATGAGTCGTGTGCTTTTCAAAACGTGAAGGATTCATTAAAAAATATTTAAATTCAATTAGAAATCTTTGTCCAAACTTGGTTTTGATCTTTTCGATCTTATTGATTTTAGATTTAATACCAACTCTTTTATCATAATAACTGGTTTGGTTTCAAGTTTTACATGCTCCTTTAAACTATCAATACGCTTCGCCATTTATTCTATAAAAAAATAATTATGTTTTTATAGAAACATCCATACACACTACAAAACTTAATTAAAATTAAAACTCATCTATAACTTTCTCGTTCTTAGGGTCATAAATAAAGCCCTACTGACCAATTAGAGTAGCATAGCAGGTACAGCTTCTGCAAAATTATCTACAATCTTTATATTCGTTCTTTCGTTTACAGTTACGTTCTTCCTTTCAGAACAAT
>JAGDQP010029744.1:10840-23131 GCA_022664845.1 Lepisma saccharinum | reverse complement strand
AACATATTTACACAAACACCAAGTTTTCCAGAACGATTATAATCAAAATATCATTATTGATTCAATGTAAGACTCACTCATTTTCATAATCCTCCCATTAACAAGTTTTCTTCTTTATTTCTCTTAATCCCAAACAAGGCTCAAATTGAACTTTGGTTTAAAACGATGTATTCATTATTAATTCTTAACTACAAATATTTAGTTGACTTCTTATAATCTGACAGGTAGATGGTAGCGAGAAACAAATTTCGCATTCTGCATCACCGCCCCCGAATAATATATAATCTGCGAGTTTCTCAATTCTCCGTCTAAAACGTCAAAATTCGACAAAATTAAACCGCCATATCTTGGGAGCGACAATAGGTAGAAAGAAGCAAATGCTCCATTCGGCATTATCCACCCAAATAACATATAATCTGCGAGTTTCTCATCTCTGCGGCTAAAAATCGAAAATTGAACCACTATATCTTGAAACGGGTAGGTGGTAGATAGAAGCAAATGTCACATTCGGCATTACCGACCCAAATAACATATAATCTTCGAGTTTCTCATCTCTGTGTCTAAAATGTCAAAATTCGACAAAATTCGAACCGCCATCTTGGAAGCAATAATAGGTAGAAAGAAGTTTGTTTTCAGAATCAGCATTACCGTGAACAAAATAACATAATTTGAGAATTTCATAGTTCTGGCACAAAAAGAGCAAAGTTAAAAAAATTCGAACCGCCATATCTAGTAATCGGCAACAGGTAGAAACATGCAGTTTTCATATTTAACATTCCCGTGACTAAAATAAATTGCATTTATTAGTTTTATTATTCTACGACCACGGGGGCCGAAGTTAGCAAACTAACTTCAGATTCGACATTAGCACACCAAAATACATATCACTGTGAAAACAGAATCTCAATATGTCTCACTGTTTACGATCTTTGCACTGTTAAATATGTGACCTTTGACCTTAGTACCATCTTATTGACTTGGGCCCAGGTAGTTTCAAAAGACTCATATTAGGTAGTTTTCACCAGTCAGTGACCCTTGACTGGGGTTATAAGTGCTTAGTCAAGAGACGCATTACCGTGTGGGTTAGGTATAGAAACTGACTTCAGATTTCTGTTAGGTTAAATGCTGTGTATTTGGTCTAACATGTGTTCGTACCCGTAGTTGTAATTTCTGCCATGCTAAATAAGGTTGCGTACTCTCCGCTATCGTGCATTGGCATGAGGGCTAGAATCCCTACTATGTTAAATAGGTGTGGGCGGAAATACAGTAGTCGCTGTCCTGTGCTGGAAACGGCCTTACATAGTTTTATGGAATCTCTGCTATCGTGCGTTGGTATGAGGGCTAGCTAATTAGGTGTAGGCGGAAATACCGTAGCCTCTGTCCTGTGTTGTAATTTCTGCTAGGTTAAATAGCATACACATGTATATGTCCTGTAAGCCCGTTGCTTATGTAATTTCTGCTAGGGGTTGAGTTCGTAGCCTCTGTAATTCATGCTTTCTCTGTTATGTTAAATAAGGCTTCGTACCCTCTGCTATCGTGCGTTGGTTTGAGGGCTAGGTAATTAGTTGTGGGGAGGTAATTAACCTCTGTAGTGGTTGAAAGAAAGCTTCATACCCTATCGTGCACTTGTGTACTATGTTAGCTTAAATCTCTGCTATGTTAAATAGAGCTCTTAGCCTTGTGTAAAATAGTATGTTCTTCAGCAACAAATACGACACGACGGCTTGTAGAGCCCTGGAAAAATAGACTCCTTGATATGGGGTATAGTCTGCTATAACCTCCTATGCTATGATATATAAGTGTGCAATATTCTTCAGCAAATTATGGAATAGGCTATGTTCTTCAACAAATACGCCACAGTGTCTGGAAAATAGACTCCCGAGTATAGGGTATGGTTTACTATGACCTCCTATGCCATGTTATGTAGGTTAGGTGTGCTATGTTCTTCAGGGTTTTAGAATATGTCCCGTAGTCTTTTATGAAATAGATCAAATTCTGTTTAATCTGTGCTATCGTGCACTGGTGTGCTATGTGGGGTCTATTATGTGGGTTAGGTAATCACTGCTATGTTAAATAGGGGCTGAAAAAAGGTGTCGTAGCCTTTCACGAACTCTCTGCTAGAAAATGCGACACTGCGTATCGTACAGCCCTGGAATATAGAGTACGTTCTTCAGCAACCGCGACAAATACCACACGGCGGCTTGTATAGCCCTGAGAAATTAGACTTCCGAGTATAGGTTATAGTCTGCTATGACCTACTATACCACGTTATGTAGGTTATCTCGAGTACGGCCTTCAGGGTTTTATAATATGGCTCATTTCATAATGGGCTCATTTTATAATAGCCTTTTATGATATAGATTATATTCTGATTACTGACAAAAACGCGCCCAAGTGACAACATTCTACTTCTGTATATGTAAATTGTATTCTCATTTGATCTTTTGAATGTTTTGTGCAATGTTAATATTTTGTTCTTTGTTTCATGTTCTTGCATTTCTTCTATTTAGAAGGTATTGGCGATTCTACAAATTCCCATGAATTTCAATGAGATAAATTTTGTATTTTTCGTGGACACTCTGTATATGTAATGATGATCCGCAGTAGTTTTTCTGAATACAATATTTTGCTTTTTGTTTCATGTCGTTTCGTTCTGTTGTTTAGAAGTTACAGGCGTTGGAGAAAATTCTCTTGAGGTCACATTATAAAGCATTGTTTCAGCAAATTATACTCTCCCTAGTCTGACTGTAGTTTTGAATATTACAATTTTTTCCATAGGTGTCGGGCAAGCTTCATGATTTCTTTTTAAATATATATAATGTAGACAAATTTTATGGCATTGTGTTAAAGGATGTAATGATAAAAATATATAAATTAAATTGGTTTTGTTGTAAGCCATCATCGTTTCTTAAGATTGCGTGTTTGCGCGCGAAGATCAATATCAGTATCTATTTATTGACAGAGGAAACTTTCTACATGTTAATGTTCACGTGAATTTTGGAATATTTTCACCGTTCATTGGGCACAAAAAGGAACAAGTATTTTTTAAATAACTTTCTGATCATACGACGATAACAAGTATGTTGTGTGACGTTTATGCACGTTATAGTATCTTACAGAAGACAAGAACTCAGTTAAGTTCACAACCTCCACCAGAGTGTTGTGAATATGTGACAGTGATGATTTGGCCAGAATTAGTCGACATTAAAGATGCGAAATTCTTAATGAAATTCAATGATGAGGAAAGGTTATTTATTACTTTTCTGCAGAAGTATCAACTCATCCATTCTGAAGATGATGTAGAACTAGTTAAATGTCCTCAATGTGAATCAAAGTGTAACACAGAATACAGAGTTTCTGTAAAATTAGAATTCATATTTCGCTGATCGTAGTGAATAACCGGCTAAGTCGACATTTTTTTTTTTCGTAAAATTGAGATTTTACAGGTATAAGCTTTTTTGGTGAGTCTACATTGTGTAGAATTAGTTTATTCGAATTACTAAAACTGAGGAACTTACAGAATGTGTTGATTTAAATATATTAGGAAGCACAGTAACCATCAGAACTTTCAAACAGCTCTCCTGTAAAATTTACTTTTCCCGATTTAGCCGGTTATTCACTACGACCAGCCATTTAGATGCAGCCGCAAAGAGTGCGCGTACGCTTCCAGATGCAAGGCATGTAAAACCCGAAAAGTTGTACAGAAAAATGTCGGACACATGTAAGCCCACTATACAAAACCTTTTTTGAACGCGGAGAAGTGGAAATCGATGAAGCACATATCTTCACAAGAAAGAATCACAAAAGACGGATCTTAAAAGGACAAAAATACTGGGCGAACGAACGGTCGAGCGAACAACTGGCAAGTGTTTCATAGAAATTAAAAGAACACGCGATGCAGAGACACTCGAAGACATTATCCGACGGAATGTGAAATGAAAATCACTTGAAGTTACCGATTGCTGGAAGGCGTATAGAAATATTAGAAAAAATTATAAAGCACAAGTAAAAACAACTGAATGATACGACACGGATGATAACTAAAGCTTTAAATTTTCAGTTATGATTGAAAACTGTAACAATTTGATACAGTGTGACCTCCCCCGTCCCTGATTTTCCACGCATCATTGAAAAAGGTGAGGTATAATATACTTCTTTCCCTTACCTAGATTTAAGGATTTAATTAATATTATGCATTCATACATAACTGTAATAAGTTAAACAATAGTAATTTGTGTACAAATTTGGCAAAATAGGTACCCAATTATATATATATATATATATATATATATATATATATATATACAGGGTAAGTCAAAATGATGTACCCGATTTCATAAATTTATTTTGTGAAATATAATGAACATATCTGAATGTAATACATGTGGTAAGAAGGGTAACTCTCAAAGTTTTTTTTCAGTCACATCACAAGTGCTCTATGTGAGCACCTCGCGTAACACGACACACATCAAGCCGATAGTCTATCTCCTGCCAAACCTTGTGTAGTGTGTCACGGTCAATCTCTGCAATGGCTGCTGTGATGCGGGCGCGAAGGTCACCCAATGTTGTTGGAAGTGGTGGTACGTAAACACGATCCTTTATGAAACCCCACAAAAAGAAATCACACGGGGTCAGATCGGGGGAACGAGGTGGCCAACGAATGAGAACTCGATCCTCCTGAGATGCACGGCCTATCCAGCGCTGTGGCAATGCCTCATTGAGATGATCCGGAACGGTGCCATGGTAATGCGGAGGGGCACCACCCCATTGAAGAATGAAATCTGCACTATCCTCTTCGAGCTGTGGAAGGAGCCATTGTTGCAACATATCAAGAAAAACATGTCCTGTCACAGTAGGTTCAAGGAAGAAAAAGGGCCCATAAATCTTTTCAGGGGAAATGGCACAAAACACATTCACCTTGGGTGAATCGCGTTGGTGTTCCACAACTGCGTGGGGATTATCAGTTCCCCAGATCCTTACGTTGTGTCTACTTACATTACCAGAAAGGTGAAACACCGTTTCATCACTGTAACGTAACCTTTCGGCGAACCCATCCTCTTCCATTAACGTGAGAAAATCAGCACAGAAAGACGCTCGAGCAGCATAATCAGTGTCTCTTAAGGCTTGTAGTAGTTGCAAGCGATAGGATTTCATTTGTAAACGTTTCCGCAGAATTCACCATACAGTTTTCTGTGGCATTTCAAGTTCCCTCGCTGCCCGGTAGGTAGACTTCTGTGGACTCCGCACAAAACTGGCGCGAACACGTTCCACTGTCTCTTCCTCAGCTGAAGGACGGCCAGTCGATTTTCGCTTACAGATGCAGCCCGTATCTCTGAATTTTTCATACCACGTACGAATGGTTTTTCCAGTAGATGGGTCTCTGCCATACTTGGTACGGAAATGCCGTTGAACACTCATCACAGAGTTGTTTACATGGTAATCCAGCACACAGAACGATTTCTGCTCTCCAATCAGCGCCATTTTCGTTAACTGCTTCCAGCGCCCCGTAGCGGTAGACAATGCAACCACGCGGGACATAAACTAAACTCAACTAAACTTTGAACTTTTGCCTTTCCTTGCGCGTAGCTCACATTAAGATATGTTCATTATATTTCACAAAATAAATTTATGAAATCGGGTCCATCATTTTGACTTACCCTGTATATATATATAACTTTAACATAAAAGTACCATTCTGATATAGGGCACCTATCTCATCTTTTTAGGTGCAATCGACGGAGGGTTAAGTCTAAAATATACAGACGGTTGTTTTCGTAATCTTCCACTGGTCGTGGTGCAAAGTGACCGGGAGTTGTCCACGATCTTCGCGCAATTATCGATACATTTAGTCCCGCGTTTAGTTTACATACATACAAAGTTATAAGGAAATTGGAATTCACAGGGGTGGTCGGTCAATACCCTAATTTCTATCCTGACGCTATCTTTAAAATTTCATAATACATATAAAAAATAGGCAATGTACAAGAATAACACAAGCCTTTTGTTCCTAGAAAACTTGTACGGAATCCCAAAAGTGAATGAAATATTTGAAAAAGAAAGAAAAAGCGTTTGAGGTCTAATAACAGGAACTAGTTTCCTTGAATATGTCAGTCAGTTTCCATGAAATGGCCCACTAATCTGTATTCAAATTTCCTAACAATATACACAAATAAATAACAAATATGTAATGTGCTCTATCTTTTAGACATTATCAGCAAATGTCCCTTAAAATAAATAAAGAGAACGGCCATATGAAGTTTCCACGATCTGAAATTTTCAGTATACACTGAGACCTGACAAACAAATTGAGCGAAATTTCGAACCAGAATGCTGTTGTCCCCTTTATCTACCCTGCTCAAAGACGACCAGTTTCGCCTAATTTTCTGCAGATTTTTGAAGTTTCCGCGGTCTGAAATGTTTAGAATATACTACTTGGGACCTGACAAACAGATTGAGCGCAATTTCGAACCAAAATGCCGTTGACCCCTTTATCTACCCTCTGACCGAAACTTGTAAACATTAATTTTGCAATTAGCTCTGCAACTGTCTCTACTTTGCCAGAAGACTCGTGCACATGCACTGCCTTAACGAGTGACAGCGGTAACAGTTAGAGAGTTAATTGTTAATGTTTACAAGTTTTAAAAGTAAACACAAAGCGTAGTTTCACGTTGAGAAAGTAACATACACAAATTTATACATTTAACAATAACACAAAATTTCCACTAATGAAAATTTCCATACTCTTGTGGCACCTCAAGAATTTATTTTTCAGAAAAAACAAATGCTTTTGCAGGCTTGTTCAGGAAGACTAAATTCAACTAATTTTCACTATTAGAAACCAGACACACATCTGACATTTCTCGCTCCACCCTACTATACAGAGTTGTTAATTTTCGAAATTAACGTTTACACTACTCGATTCATTATTGAAAATATGTTTTTTCAATTTGCCCCCATAATGGTACAAATATGTAATTAGAATAGTGAATTATTTTCTGAATAGGTTTGGCCCTTAAACAAAAATGGATTTATCACGTAGTGCTTTATTTCTACAGTCATTCTGTAGCTATTAAGTTGTTCTATCTTAAATTGCCATTGCCACGCAATAACAGAAATTTACGTATAATTTCATTTAATCAATTAGCATAATACATTCCTCCGAATAATTACACATGAATTTCAAAACTGTTTTACAGAAGTTTTACCGCATGTTAAGCTGTTCAGAGCTCCTGGGTAGTTTGAATAGGCCCTATTATCTTGACTAAGGTAACTTTTTCAAAATTTAAAAATGTAATCCGTTGCGAAAAGTTCAGTAAGTACTTCAGAACTTTAATGCTTGTACTACTTTCTGCACAATGAAACGTAACATAAAATCAGGATTATCATGCAATGTCTTGGCGTCTTTTTAGTTTAATGGTATTGGTTTCAACAGTAGACCATACGACCACAAGTATCTTTAAAGAATATTCTATTTATAATCGCATTTTGAGGACCCAAGGAGTATAGATACTATTGTGAATACTTCCTGAGATATTGATACGAAAACTTTGACTTAAAATTTTGCCTCTTAAATTTATACTATTTTCTTTAGATTCCAATAGCCCAATAGTATATAATTTATTCTGTTTTATATCTTAAAAAAAATATAAATTTTCAGGTTTATTGAAACAACTTTTCAATTTTTAATTACCTTATGGCCAAATGTGAGACCTGAAAACCACGTTAAAAATTTTGCATCACATGAAATCGAACATTCATATTTTACATCGAATTAGAATATAATAAAAACTTAGAAACCAAGCAATTGCAGCACAGTTGAAGGATAAGGGAAAAAACAAGGAATGTCAGTTTTCGGTCTTTTTCGGGTTCTGTGACCATTCTGTTGCTGAAACGTGGTACTATTGAACGGATTATTCCATACACACTGAGCCATAGAACCGTCCATGGAAAAAAGCTTCAAAAGCAGTAGCGAACTATGAGTCTTATGTCTTATGAGGTTTTCAACATGAAAACATGTTTGTCTCGGCAAAGCATTTTTGTGACATTCATTGTTTTTTCCTGTTACCTTTCAGTTGATAGAGCATTGACTTCGCATTCGGGAGGTGTTGGGTTCGATCCCAGCGGCCTGCTATCCTGACTGAGGGTTTCACTAGAATTTTCTTAGTCACACCAGTCAAATGCCGGAACAGTACCTTCGAAACCATGCCCTGTTCGACTTCATTCCCACATACTCTTTACACCCCTATTCCGGCCTGAGCCATAGTTGTTAACTGCCAAATGAAATTCAATTTAACACACCTTAAGATCACTCCTTGCTCCCACCCCTACTTTTTAACATTTTTTATATTTAATTTTTTTAAAATATACCGTTCTATTACTTACAAACTACTATGAAATCCAATGGACAATGATCTCGAGATCTTCTCCGTAGATGAGTGATACGTATTCAAAGATTATGACGTCACTATTTAATTGAAGTCTTATTACTCATCTATGGAGAAAATCTCGAGATCGCTGCCCATTGTATTTCATAGTAATTTGTAAATACTAGTGCACTTATGTTCTCAAATTTGTGATAATCCTCTTAGATTTTTAAATATTTAAAGAAAAAAAATTGTAGGGGCGGACGCAGCAAAGTTTAGGTTCTTAACCAAGAATGCTACATATTATTTGATTTTCTTAACTGAGGTTTCTGCGCCTTATTTATGTTACTTAGCAGAGGTTTATATATCCTGTTTATTTTTATTTTTAGGCAACTTTTCGGAGAGATACGGTTTTGCTTATTGTAGGAAAAGTGATTGAAAGCATACTATGAAGGTTAAAGTCACCAGCAATATAGTTGATGGTGCTTGAGCTATAATCATGAATACTGCTCCTTACTAGTGTGATAGTAACGAAACTGAGATCACCACATAAAAGTAACCATAACACCTTTCCGTGTTTACAAGTCTACAAATTAGAACACCTTTTATAATTAGGCTTTTTCTTTACTCAGACTACAACTACTAATAATGGTAATGGAAAGAATCGGAATAGGAATAACACTAAATTCAAGTGGTAGCACAGGAAGTTTTTAGCATAAATTCAAAAATAGTTTTCAGTTTCTTTCGCCTCTATAAGTAGATGGATTTATATAGCTATGGTTCATAAATCCCAGGTTATACCCAAATTTTGCGGTTCGACATAGCTTAGATAACCCTCGGTGTTTCCACACAGGGTACACGTAGGTATAAAGATATTAGATTCGTAGTACTTGTCCGTTGATTCATGTATGATTAGGAATAACGGCATATTTTGAGATTGATAAAGCGATTTAAACACAAGTGTTATACAAATTATTTCTTGAGATGAGGGATGATTATCCATTTAAACAGTTGATTTTAGTTTAAGTATGTAAATGTACCGGAAGACAGACGAACCATAGTGAAAGCACAGGCGGCCATTGTAAAATTCAAACTAGGTCAGTTTATTTCCATCCGTTCCACGGTGGTGACGTAGCGCAGGGAGGGCCGACAACCCATCTGATACTAGCTAGAGACATACATACAGTGGTGTAGCGAGGCAAACTGTCGCGGGGGTCCTCATACCTTTACAAATACTAAAGAGTATCATACTTGGTTGCTAGAGGTTAAAAACGGGTATTATTTTCTTTTTTCACCAACCGATTAATTAATGGCGGAAATTTTTGTATTGTAGCTTATATCAAAATTTGTGTTAGCAGATGTTTACGGAAAATGTAATACCTGCCTACTGGTTTTTCAAAGAATTTTCAAACGAAAGCCATTCTTTCCAATAATATCTGCTTGATAATTTTAGTCCTCTGAATAAAAAACCTAAAAAGTAATCGAACTGGTCAAAATGTTATCCAAATGTGGTTGCCAAACTAGAAACATTTTCGGTTTTCAGGGCGCTTTTTCACCCGGAACGGATTGAATGTTAAAGTTAATTTCTTGTACACTATTACATATCAAAGTATATTGATAGTAAATAGTATATGAAGGCTGATACATGCTTCCTTGATATTTTATGAATTTTTGAAAATACAAAATTTGTATTTTATGCATATTGGATGCTCAGTAGCTCTACTGCGACAAAATATAAATATCTAGTTTTTCACACGTTATACATTTATGGTAGGAGAAAATACGGTAGAATTTTCAAACTTAATGATATTTGAGTTTGAAGGAAGCTACAACTTTGCAAATTGTTGATGAATGATGCTCGGGCACGCTTTGGTAGGAACATTAAGATCCGTATTTCTGATGAGAGATTAGATAAAAATATTTTTTTTCCCACAATTTATACACCTATGTCAGGAGAAACTACAGTAGAAATTTCAGCTTTGATATTTGAGTTTGAAGGGAGTTACATATTTGTAAATTGGGGATGATTAATGCTCGTGCGTGATTTGGTAATTTGTATCAAGAATGACTGTTAAAATATTTTTTTTTATTATCATCAGAATTATGAAGTTCGATTTTACTACTGTAATGATAATTGATATGCTTAAGTAATAATAGATTCAGACAGCTGTATAAGCGCTTCGCAGATACATAGAAAGGTGGCAACATTTTCCAAAAGCCTTGGTTGCACCATGGAATGAAAAAAGACAGTGGAAATTCGTAGCAGCCATGTTTTCAACTAAACACTGGATATATATAAAATAAGTTTTCTTCCACGGATATTCCAGTATCTACTTTACGTATTCACATCTTTCTTGGGCACTCTGGTGATAACATAGCATTTACTAAAGGGCGCACGAGCATTTTTCACCCCCAACTTGCAAATGTGTAACTCCCTTCAAACTCAAAGATTAAAGTTGAAATTTCTACTTTAGTTTCTCCTGACATAAGTGCCTAAGATGTAAAAAAAATAAGATTTTTATCTGGCCTCCCACCAGAGATAAGGGTCTGCAATATTCATACCATAGCGCACACAAGCATTATTCATCAATTGTAAATAATAGTCGGTATGGATGTATGGTACGGTATGGATGAGCGTGCGCGACAGGGAAAAACCAAAGGGGATAAGAACAATTGAGGATACATACAAACTAAGTGGACCTTAGATCCAATCCACGGCTGTGGTCTTCGATTTTTCCCGATGGTCGACGGAAAGTCGTTGCCGCGAGCGTGAATGGAAAATATAACGTGTGCGGAAGTAACTTATTATATGTGGATTCTGCCCCTAGTGCCTGGCTGCCAACCAGAGGGTTAGGACGGCATCGGTATCCGAGGCGCAGTGTAGTGGTGCAGTGTGGAAGTATGGAGGAGCGGAAGGAGATCACAGGAATAGCCCCGATCTGCAGATCCGGAGGACTTGTCCAGCTGCCGGGAATGGAACTTTTGAATCAACTCCTCCTGCTAGAGTGAATGTGAGAGAGACTGAGAATGGGTTAGGTAGATTATAGGTTAGGTGTTAGTTAGGCGTTCGTTAGGTGTAGGGTAGATGTAGGTATGGGATTGTTAAAAAGAAAGGGATAATCTAAGAGAAACTAAGTAAGGGAAACATTTGTAAACTTTGGTTAGTTTGATTTTGTGAATGAAGCAAATAATAATATCAGTGAAGTAGACCTTGAAACCCTGTAAATTTAGTAATAGAGAATAGATAGTTAAACAGGCTATTAAAAACTTTTGACGTAATGAAATATGAAATAAAACTAATAAAATATTAAACTAAGTTTAATAAACTTAACTTAAAGTCATAAACTAAAATATTATACCATTTAAAATAACAAACTTAATATTCAGAAATTAAAAATAACAGTGTGATGAGTGTGTGATGTGTGAAGGATGAACAATTTAAGAAAATATATGTGTATGGGAAGGGAACAAACATAAATAGAAACATAAACACAAATAAAGTAACACAAATAAAACAACAACCAAAAACAAATAAAACAATTATCAACAAGTCTATTAAATAAGTATGTATTTGTTTTTCAAATCAAGTTTGTAATAAAATATATTTGAAAAGAAAAAAATTGAGTGAAAAAATCCAACCCAACCGCGGAAACAGAGCTCAGAGTTGTATCCGGGAACTGGTCAACACAAAAATCCCCAGCTCCCTCCCCTTCTTGTAGTAAAGACAGCTTGGTTCGTCACTTACGTATCCTCTACCCTACAATGCAGATAATTATCTTTGTACACAATGCTCCTCCGTGACGCCACAATTGTCACCACAAAATAGTCGATGGTTGTCGTTGCGTGTGTGCGCAATAGCTCAACCATGAAATATGAAGAGGATAAGAAAATACAACATAATTCTTACCTGAAGCGCACATACGATCAT
>JAGDQP010029744.1:0-10830 GCA_022664845.1 Lepisma saccharinum | reverse complement strand
GCAAAGATTCTTCTGGGTACGGAGGTAACAAAAACAAAATCTTATACGCAGGAAATAACTTGATTTTGAAGAAATCACAAAAAATGGGTCAATCTCTCACATGTTGGTTGGCAAAGAAATAAACGTGTATGTGTACGTTCCGATCACTGATGCGGCTGGCGAGAAAAATTAGTGTGTATATTAACTTCACGTCCAGTGTGTCTCCCGGCCTGCCACAGAGATATAAATATTAAAAATATTTTTATTTGAAAGGGTTCGAACAAGCAAGTTAGGCGATTTCAAATATACTGACCAAGTATCGTGTACCAAGCTCCTGAAACTTACTTTATGTACTGCAGGGTTTCTTAACATGGGAGTCGAGACCCAGGTGGGTCGCGGGCTGCATGCAAGGGTGTCGCGAGGTGTGTATGTGTGTGTTACGTAGCCTGGTGATGGCTTCAACACACACAAAGTGAAACGAAACTGCTTATTAGAAATTTTAAAAGTACTTTTGGGTCGCCGGCCAGAAGACATGGTAAATAGGGGTCGCGGCATGAGAAACGTTGGACTACTGTATCGAAATCAGTCTGCGCTTAGCTTGTTTTACAAGTCCTAGGTGTCACCTACTATTGAATATTGCTCGCCTGTAAGGTTCATGGCATGTCTCATGCATCTAACTTTTGTAAGCTAGATAGACTAAGCTGTTGTTGCAATCGGAAACGAGAATATCATTGTTCAAACAGTTTGTACATCAATCGTAAGCTCATGTAATTAAAGTGCAGGAAACAGTCCTCCCGATGTGGGACATATCTAATTATGACGCTATACATAATTTTCATTTACAAACTAAAGCTGGAATTTCAATGTTTGTCAGAGGTCACCTACAGTATACACACCTGTACTACTCTTTTCATGCATGAATCGGGCAGATTAATTTCCATACTGTTACAACAGCAAATAATATTAATAGGTGTGTATTTACCCAGTGGAACGAGTAATAAGTGTCATCGTGAAGATTTTTTAGAAAATGTGGTGACACTGGAACTGCAAAAATATCATAACTATCCACTGATTCTTATGGGTGATTGGAACACTACTCGTCAGAGCAAGGACAGTTCTACCGGAGTGAACATTAGTCTGGGGTTACAAAAGATCTATCAGGAATTTAATTTAATTGATAGTTGGGATGCTTTGTTCCCCAGAGACATACGGGCGACTTATTTCTACTCAACGGGATGGTCACAGCTGGACGTCATCTATTATTCTAATCATTTTTACAATAAAATCAAAACAATAGCAATACAGCGGATGCCTTTCTCCGATCATGCATTAGTCAGGTCTACAGTGCAAACTAATATAGAAACTCATTTCTCTCCCAGATTTATGTGGAACTTTAACAATCAAGTCTGTGAACTCAAAGAATATAAACAACTCATTATGAACTTATAGCTGCAACATAATAAAAAATCTCTCACTTTTACAATTTAAGAAAAGTGTAAAATTTGAAATCATTTCTTTTTCTGAAACTAGAGCTAACTGTGACAAAGAACAATTACGAAGTGCCTATGTAAATTTGCAATATTACAATCAATTAGCTCACAATGACGTAAAATGGTACTCTAAGGTGAAACAATTACAAAGTCAAATACGATTATGTCACATGAAACACACACAGGGTGTCCAAGTTCGCTCTAAATTAAATCAATTAGGTGTACATGAACCGGCAATTTATCCTGCCATCATTAGTGAAAGAAAACGAGCTAAATGTAAAATTATTAATCATTTCTCTGATGCTAATGGTACTCATGAAGGGGGGAACGTTTATGGTGCAATCCGACAGCATTATCTAAATTTCTATAAACAACACACGATACAGGACCCCGCCTCATTCCTTTCTCACGTCGATTTACAACAGCTTAATATCGACCAAAAACATACTTTAAGTGCACCGATTACTGATGCTGAAATTCTTCTTGCTATTACAAATATGAATACCAATGCTTCACCAGGGCCTGATGGTATCGGCCTCAGATTTTACAAAACCTTTTGTAAATCATCAATCATCCTTCTTGCTTCAGTTGTATAATTTGTATTTAGGCAATAGAAAAATGGTTCTGGAAGTGGCTCAATCGTACGGTATACTGATACCTAAAGTAGGCCAGCAAACAGGTAACAATGCTCCCAGGTATCGAATTATTTCTTTGTTAAATGCGGATTATAAAATTTTATTAAGAATATTTACTGATTGCCTTAAACCTCTGATGTAGGTGTTAATAGAGGACAGTCAGGGTGGTATTACGAACACCACACCTTTGCAAGTGATGCTTACGTCTCTTCGTGAACTTACCCAGGCCTACCAACACTCAATCATACCAGATTTTGCTGTTGTATCGTCTGACTTTGCCGATACCTTCTCCTCGCTGAATTTAACCTATTTAATGGACACCTTACGAAAATTTCATTTTCCTGAGCAATTTATTCAAATGATGTCCAATATATACGAGGTACGTTCAATATCTTTGAAAATTAATCACCGAGTTTTACCTGCCTTTCGTATGGAACGTGGTCTCAATCAAGGCAGTCCCATTGCAACATATCTGTTCACGTTAGCTATGGCTCCGTTAACGCAATATCTGACTAATCAATTGCAAGGTATAATTTTTCAGAACACCATACTAAAGGCTATGGTTTATACTGACGATGCGATTTTTATCTCTCGGTCGCTGGCAGAATTCCAGGTTATCCATGACGGATTGAAACACTTCAGTGACATGTCCAATATCAATCTCAACCACGCCAAAACAAAAATCTTACCATTTCAGAAGACAGGTAAAGTATAGCGGGCTAAGCATGGGGCAACGGTGTCTCAACTTAAATTTTTAGGCATATGGTGGACTAATCTTATTTCGCATACAATTAGCCTTAATGCTGATCAATTGCTTTGAAGTATTACTGCATCATTGCAAATCTATAAGCAATGTTTTTCCACCTTATTAGCTAGCGTGCAATTTATCAATATATATATTCTTAGCCAGGCGACCCACTACTTACTTACAATTGTTTCCGTTGTCCCCTAAGACTTTTGCGGGCATTTCCATGCAAATTGGTCGTTTTATATGGCGTTCCAAAGTATTGCGAGTGCACCGAAACACCTGCTATTTGTCACTTGAAAAGGGAGGTTTAGACCTCAAGAATTTGCAGTTACAAGGGAACGCTTTGCTCCTTCATCATACTATGCAATTCTTTTTACAATTTCCTGGCACATTTTCTGCCAAAATGTTAGAAGAAGTTTTCCGCCGCATTTATGATCAATTACCGCTTTATATCCGGAAATGGCAGGGAATTTTACCTTATCTGACTTACACGTATATAAATATTGTATATTTATTTCGGGCCAATTTGCCACTGGACAATGGTCTGTCAAACAATTTTATGCTTATTTACAAAACACTGGACCTGGTTTTCTCCCAGCCATCGAGAGATATTTTACCAATATATGTTGGGATGAAATATGGCCATATTTAATGCAAGTCAAAGATAATTACAAAGTGTTTGATAGTCAATATAAGGTATTACACCAAATTTATCCTGTTAACAATAGACTGTATCAGCTAGGTATCATCGAAACTCCTAATTGTCAACTTTGTAACAAACCAGACACTATATTACATAGAATTAGCAATTGTGGCAAAATCAACCCTATCTGGGTTCAATGTACAAAAATTCTTTGGCGCATTACGCGAGCAGCGTCAGTAAATTATTCGGATGCTGGTCTTGTATACTTTCCAGCATTCCGTGTATTTCCGAAAGCTAAAAAGAGAGTCATATTTTGGTTACTAGCGACTACAATTGAACTCGTTTTAAGTTCACCGGAAACCTCCCATGTTCATTATTACGTTGATTATATTAATTATCACTACAACACAATGTCTGCGAAATATAAAAAACTATGTAAAGGAAATTATAACAAGACCTTTTATCTTTAGCCTTTGTTATGTCTAAGATGTTTGTAGTCAAATAAGGTAAAGGTTGGAACCAGTATCACCCTTTTTCTCAACAAAAGAAGGTTCCTAACAATCGACTTTTTCGGCACACAGGAGAGATCTCTAGTTATTGTATACTTTTGAGTTCAATAAATTGTTATTATTCAAATAATGATAACAATAATAATAATAATAATAATAATAATAATAATAATGGACTAATGCGTGGAAATGAAAGCATCAGAGTTAAATCTGAGGTCGTCGGTTCGAACCCATTCATATTACCATTCACTTTTTCAAACTTTCATTTTGAATAAAACAAGTGAAAATGCCAATTTTACAGAAATATTTTAAATTGGATTCCAAAATTTGAATAAAATGACGAGCTCAGAGAAGTACGTTACGCTGCCAGTTTTAACACTAAAAACGACGTAAGGGATATAACTAAGGAAATCAAGTGAACATGTAAGTTAATATGGCCAGCTATCGAATTCAGTCCAAATCCGGTGATTACACAAGACAACATTTTAAAACTTTTTTTCCGTAAGTTGAAGAAGTTTCTCTATTCCTTACTAATTTGGGGGTGCAGATTTCGAATTTGGCAATAGAATTTTTGTGGCACATAAGTGTTTTCTGTTGTAACGTCTTTTACTTTTTCGTATATAGAACAAAATTGCCTGTTCATATTGTCTTGATTTTATGAATATTAACCCACTTTAGATCATAACCAGTGATTCCGCCCGCCCCCTCAAATCCTCGAGAACACCCCCAACTTCATAAATTTTGCGATCCAAAATCGATAGAAATCATGAAAAACTCCACTTACACCCCTCAAACCGAAAATCCTGGCGGAATTCCTGCTCATAACACATTTTATCAAACACAGAAATATAGTGATCAAAAATTCTACAAGAGCAAATGAAACTCAATTTGAGGTTATGAAGCAATGTTTAATTTAGAGCTTTGAAGAATTGCAAAAGCGTTATCTCGTGTCTACACACTAAATCAAAAGAGCGAAATTCTCCTCGATTTGAACGGGAAGAGGGAAGATTCTTTTAGAATGAATTTTCATCGAAGAAAAGTTTCTGCTTGAAAGCGAAGGAATTTATGGTAGCCCATGTGAATGAGAATGTAGACTTTCTGTTCATTAAAGTTTTCTTCTGAACACGAAAGCGTCGTAATAAAATGATGAAATTGATTAGGCTGTTTTGAGCTGAAAATTCTCCAAGTACAACTTCGGAAACAGTATCTTCGGAAACAGTAAACCAAAAATGCCATGTTCGAACCCTCAAAGGTACGGTAAACCGTCCCAATTAAAAAAAAATGTTCAAATCTGTTTTCTTCTTTTAAGTGCAATAAGACATGTTGAAATGTTATTAAGTGTAGAAAAATGTAACATTTATTGAAATACGTAATGATACACTATTTCCAAACTCTCCATACATCTGGGCACGTGATGGTTTTGTCACCTATGTATCCATACGTAAAAGAACATCTCCAATGGAAGCAAAGACAGCAAACATATTTTTCGCTTTTATAATACAAGAAAGAAGACAAAGGAGAGACAGAACAACAGCATTAGCAACGTATATGGATGTCACTGTCTTGGACACAAAAATTCAGTCATGTTTCTTCAGAAGGAGTCCTCTCCGAAGGAGCTTGGTAACTATGTCCATGTTAGCGCAGTGGTAGAGTGCTGAGGCTTTTAATCGAGAGGTCTTGCGTTCGAACTCCGTTCGGGACAATTTCCTTGTTTGTAATGATATATTCCTCAAAGCATGTACAAGTAGATAAAAAATTACATTGAAATAAGTAGGTTTCATATGTATTCATACAATCATTTCAGGACATAACTAATTATTATGTTTAAAATATAACATCAGAGAGGTGGTGGGGTGTTGACAGAAATTCGGTATATTATATGTGAATGTTAAATACAAATAAATTAAATAGTGTAATAACAATAAATAATTGCGTATAGTGTTTGTCTGCAGCTATTTGTCATACGGAAGTTACGCCTCCATACTCTCATTTACCATCTTGAAATAGTCAAAGGCTGTCAAAAAAAAAATAGGTTATAAGATAAAAATATCCAAAGTCAGATCATCGCTGCAGACCGCAAGTTCAATATCCCCAAAGTTCATGATCCCCACGAACGACGAGGACACTAAACTGTACTTTCTTTCCACAGGTTTCAGTTCAGTACTCTGAAATGCTTTTTTCATATGGAAGTGGTGAGGCTTTAATCTCTCCCGGGCTTGTTTTCCAATTCTATGATGAAGAGAAGTTGCTATCGTCTTATTAAGTAGTAGGAAAAAATGCTTCTACTGACCAGGGCTCGAACGCATGTATTTGTCGCATTGGTTTAGAAAACAAAGGTTTTAACCCTGATTTAAATTTACAACTAGAAAAGTATTCCCAAGATTTGTATTATTTAGGCACTACCAGAGTGAGTCACGCTAAGTGGACCATTTTATACATGAGTGATTTTGGATGAGGAAGATTAGATTGGTGTAGGTTAGTTATAGTAAAATTGGGTAATTCCTGGACAAATCATCCAATTTTAGAAAAAAACTGGTTACATCACCATTTTAGAAACAATTTTTTTTTCGTATGTGGGTTACTACATACCTGAAGATATCAGAACGACTTTCGAAAGAAATGTGATGCTTTTATATCTCTCGGGGTGACCATATTTCCAACATGGCGGGTGATGATTTTTATTCCCGTAGATATGTACGGAAACCTGCATATCTCAAAAACTAGAAGCACTAAAGAGCTGAATTAAAAACCATTGGGTAGCTCTTGAAGTGCACTTGGAAGATGTGGAATCGCGTCTTTGAAACTTAATTTCTTAATTCCAAAAATTAGGCTAAAATAAATTTAGTAATTGTATAAAATTCGATTTTTAAACCTAGATTTTGGGGTGAATTAGTTGAATAAGATTCTGCAAAATTTTGTCATGTTTAGACCTCCCAAAAGGGTTTCTGACCTTCACACTCTTTTTTCTACGGGTGTTCAAACATGACCCTATGCGAAAAATGCCGGATTTCGGGCTTAAATATTGCATATGCGTCCTCATGAAACAATCTGAAATGTGATTTCGAAAAAGCTTCGTATGTGACCAACTAACAGTAGAAATAGCAACTTTTATTTTGTAATGGTTTGGTCAATACCAGCGGATTTTCTTCGCTATACGATGCAAATGCGAATGTGGTATCTTCACGAAAGTTACCATGTTTTAGGGAAGAAGTTGAATATAAGACTGTAGTTTCTCTTGTGATGTTTAGGACTATCAACAATATGATTATGTAGTAAACTCTGTGGCGTTTAATCACAACGCTTTTTTGCTACAGGAAAAAATGTTGTATTTGGGTCTAAAACATATCAAATGGACCATCATAAAAATCTGAAAGTTGATCTTCTCTAGGAAGCTTTGTATGTTCTCAAATCACAGTAGAAGTGGCATTTTTTTTATTTTTCAGTGGTTTGATCAATAAAATGTTGTCCATGGTAGTTAAAAGCGTGTCTATCAAGCAATGTAGTAATATGAAGCTACATATACATATATAATCCGCTTGCACTGACCAAACCAATTATAAATAGAAGTTGTAATTTTGGTTGTGAGCTGACCACTAACAAGGCTACCTTTAAATATAAGTTTTTTTTTTAAATTAGATATTTAAGTCCGAAATCCTGGATGTTTTGAAGAAAGGCCATGTGTGAAACCTGTTAGAGAGAAAGGAATGTAATTCAACCAAATGATTTTTTGAATATAGACACTCTTTTGGTAGGTCTAAACATTGCAAATGACACAGCCTTATATTCGACTGTTTCACAGAAGAAAAAAAAATGTGGTCTCTTTGAAGATATCACATTTGCATAGTATGACGGCGGATAAACACAACTTGCACTTACCCAGGAAGCTAAATACCGACAAAGACTGCAAATCTTCGGGATTTTTGGTCGGGGCGACGTCGGGGATAGGAACAGCCCAAACTAGTAGCCGGGAAGTAGATGGGGGAAGGTCGACATGCAGTCACAAGTGGTGTTTTATCGTCGGGCCATTTCCTTGTTGCTGTCGGTCTCTGACTTGTCGGCATAGAGGCGAAACTCCGACCATCCCCCAGCACTTGATGGTGGCGAAAGGTTGGGCACCCGCCCATTGCCTTAGGTCGCAAAAAGGCTGCCTCCCGTCCTTTCCTGATGGTCCAGAGAAGAGCGAGGACCCCTTATTATTGGTGGTCGGGAAATAAGCGACTCCCCAGCCACTTCCTGGTGGTCGGGAAAAGGTTGGGGTCCGCATTTTTTCGACCGTTTTAATCTAGAATTTATGTAACTCAAATATCGACATTCCTTTGCAAAGGGATTCTTCCGGTAGATTAGAATATAGAAAGATGAAATGGGGAAACGTTCTTTACATTTGTTAAAAGCAAAAGTGCCTTATGTGGGATCAGGAACTTATAATTTATTCTTAGTACTAGCTGTTGCCTGCAGCGTAACTCTACTGGGAAGCCATCTTCGAATATCTGGTTGTACGGTCTAGTGGATAAAGCGCTGGTGATTTCTTCTAAAGGTATCGGGTTCGATCCAGTGAAATAAATTAGTTAAAGACAGATTATACATAATTTTCAAATATCGAGCTTAGACAGTGTGGCCTGAGCGTTTATATATCAGTCAGTCAGGATGTCTGTTTTATATATAGAGAGTATTGTTATGATTATTAGTATTGCCTTTTCGGGATATTATAGTATTAATTCAAATTCCCTTATTCTCAAAACATTAGGAGTACTGACGTATTATTTTTAATACGGAATTTTTAGAATATTGACCGAGCCGCCGTAGTTCAGTGGTAGAGCGTTAGCGTAGCATTCGGGAGGCTGTGGGTTCAATCCCAGCGGTCTACCATCCAGATTGAGGTTATTCCACGTTTTCCTCAGTCACACCAGGCAAATGCTGGGATGGCACCTACAATATAGACCCTAGCCAACACCTTCCCAAATTCTTTCCCATCCTCTATCCCGGCATATTCGTTATAAGTAAAATTCAAATTTAGAACATATAGGGAAAATTTTGAATTGGTGTTTCCTTTGAACGGAACAAGGCATCATAAATTATTAACTGATTCTGATAAAGATTGTGTTTGTTTAAACGTTTAATCAACAATCATTACGTAAAATATTTTTATTGCTATCAAACTTCAATATTTAACACCTTCTTGTTTAGCTGTATATCTATCTGCTATCTGTATATCTATATGTATGTTGTATGACTTAGGCTCTATTGGCACCATGTTGTTCGTAGAACATTAATAAATATTGCATTACATTATTGTAACGTTCCAAGTGGCGCGCCACGTGCCCAGCACGTGTCGATCATAATCAAAATATCGATATAAATAAGATAGTAGTGTGTACTACGTGTTTGATACGAGTGTTACAACACAAACAATCAAGGGAAACGTAAACAGCGCAGACGACAACTTGAGTTTCATCAAGAAGCCACCGATGGAGCTACCACCGATACGAAGGAGTCAACGACATCAGTAAATTTGGATCTATAAAACTCCGATACACCAATGTAAACGATCACTTCCCCGGGTGATCAATTCTCTCCTCTTTCCTAGTACTCACAAGTAAAGTACCCGAAGTGAGGACTTGAGTTGCTCATCAAGTGATACCTTAAATTGAAGCTAGTGACGAGTATAGTACACCTGTGAAATCCTAGCTGCAGAGCTCCAGAAATAAAAAGGTTATGGCGGGTCAAAGCTCAAAGAGAAAGCGAATTGTACTGAAACAAGTCACAACGAAAAGCAGAACAAAAGTCAGAAGGACATTGTTTTGAATTGAAATGCGATTCATGTGAAGGAAGTACTACTCATTGATACAATCAATATGTAAGTCGTCAATGAAGGCGTGTGATAAACAGATACTTTGCTCACAACGAGCAAACTTGACAAAAGAGATGTTCTCACATGAGGTCTTGTAACACTCGTCACGTATATTAGAATCAAAACAATAATCCAATGGAGAAATCCAGGGCTCGGGCTCCTCATCCAAGTAGCCGCTTTTGTAAAACGCAAACCTGATCATGTTGCGAAATCGTGAGGCGCTGAATTGGAAGAGAGTGAAGGACTGCATTCGTAAACTGTTAACCCGATGCCAGAGATTAATTTCTGAGGAAGTAATGAACCTGATAAATGATTTATATGGACGGAAGAAGTAAACATCAAGTGGTTGGATGAAACCAGTGCAACCACCAGGAATTAAACGTTTGAACAATGTTATATGATTAAGGCATAATTCATTTGATACGTTATCATACTTATTTGCACTCCATGAATCCAGCAAAAGCAAAACTTTATCATGATCGGCAGGCACGCTATTCCAGAATACAGAATAAAACTCTTTTAAATCACTTTTATTCATGTTTGCAGTCTTTCCTGGATGGGACACTATATTATCGGGATCTTTTTGCTTATTTCCTGGAAATTGACCACTGGATTCCGATACAAGAACGTACATCGGACGCAATATTTCACCATATATGGAAATAACCGGCATGATCATATATGAATGAGTAGTAGCACTGACTGATCCAAATGCACCTCTTGCAACCACCGTACCTTCAGTCCTATGAGTCCTGTATGCATGGAGTTCCTTGTCAAATCGACTTTGATCAGCATTTAATACTTGACGAGGATTCAGGTCTTCTAGTAACATAAGTTCTTTCATGGACGTAATAAATGTCGTAGATAAGTGATTTAGTTCAGCCTCTTTGGATTTCCACGTTTTGCTAACCCTATGCGTGATAGAACGACTGACGATATTGTTTCTCTTTTTAAAATTAGACAGCCAGTGACGAGATG
>JAGDQP010029743.1:0-23131 GCA_022664845.1 Lepisma saccharinum | reverse complement strand
TTTTCCTTTATTAAAATACTTTCATAAAAGATTTGTCAAGTCACCAAGCCATATCTACTGGACAGATTTTTATTATTTAAAAATATGTTTGTATTTAGTATTTAGGCCTGGTTTAGTTATCGCATCCCCATTTTCGGACTTAAAATGAAAGGGAAAGTCCTGTTGAAACATCTTGTGTCCTCGTTTCTTAAGAGTTTAGTACCCAGGTGCTCTTGCTCTCTCCCGAACTCACTTGGCGGCGTTTTGTCATTTTATGGGTCGAAAAGAGCCCCAAGTTGTCCTTCTCTTGTTTTAAAAAAGAATACTTTTAACACTACCCTGTATTCATACATAGAAATTTGTAATGTGAAATATCATCCATCCGTGGATTGTATTTACTGGGTGAAGCATTAAGCAAGTGAGACATTAAGAAATAATATTTTTATTATTCTTTTTTCTAATAGCCACCAAAATACCCGATCTTTACATTACCTTCCAAAATAGCCTCAGCTAATAAAATACCCGAAAGTGGGGTAATTACCCACTAATTGGCAACACTGAGCGTGAAGTTATTAGTTGTTCTCATTCTTACGTTTTTCTAGATACAAACCACCGCCCGGTTTTCCCCGCCATTTTTCGACGTTATGAGACTATTTGAGTTTCGACGTTGTGTAACAAATCTCTCTTTCGACGCTATGAGACGGCTGCGTCTCATAGCGTCGAAAGAGAGATCTGTAGCACAACGTCGAAAATTTCATGAGTTTCGACGTTATGTCACAAATCTATTTTTCGATGCTATGAGATTCGACGCTATGAGACTCTTTGAGAAATCTTTCGACGTTATGAGACGATTGCAAATTTTGTTTTTTCCCGCCACTTTTCGACGTTATGAGAGTATTTGAGTTTCGACGTTATGTCACAAATCTCTTTTTCGATGCTATGAGATTCGACGCTATGAGACCCCACGAATTTATGCAATGGAACTGAAAGTGGTAATACGCTGGTAGTAAAAAGAGGTATTGACACGTTACGTCGATTTAGTGATGCACGAGAGGACAACATTCGTGCGCTAATCGGTAACAGTGAGAGTGTTCAAGTTAATGTGAACTGTCGGAAAGAGTATACTAGCCGTGTTCCTGTACCGACCACGGACGAAGGTGAACTATCTGTGAAAAGAAATGCACGCTCATCTCTTCCAAACTTCGACTTTAAACGGCAGTGTCTGTTTTGTGAGAAAGATATTTGTACAACAAACGAAGTCAGGCACCCGGACCGACAAACATCTTATAGTGTTGTTGCAACGTTACATGTAATCGAGTCGGTGAGTTCGATGGCATTAAGACGTGCCGATGAATGGGGGGCTGGATGTATTAGTTAGAATTAATACTGAGATTGACCTTGTCGCTGCAGAAGTCCGCTACCATTGACAGTGCTACTCATACTTCAATCGTCCAGATTCTTCTTTACCAGGGCAAACATCACACTCAGGGCGACCTGAAGACTCCAATAAATCGCACGCATTTCAGAAATTATGTGAGTATTTGGACAGTACTGATGAATGTCAGTATTCCCTCCAGCAACTCTGCGAAATAATGAAAATCTTATGTCCGACAGACGAGCTCTACATGGAGAAGCAGTTAAAGAAGAAGCTTCAGAGACACTTTGGTGAAAACATTGTCATTGCCGAACGGGTAGGGAAGAGTAGCGTTGTATGCTTTTCTGGGTTAGCCCATAAACTTCTGACTGATAATTGGTACACTGCAAAAGAAACCAACGAAAGGGAGGAAAGCATGAGGATTGTAGAAATGGCAGCCAAAGTTATTCGTCGGGATATTCGTACTCGAGTGTACGAATGTGACAGTTATCCAACAGTAGAGCAAATTGCTTCTGGAAATGAAGCATTAATTCCGGAGACGCTTACAGCCTTCAGAAATGTTCTTATCCGAACTCGCAAACCCGTTTACGAGGATAAAACAAACAAAAGAAAAGGTGTTACTATAGCACATGCAATTATTGCTTCCATTCGTCCACGTTCGTTTATCTCACCTTTGCAGCTCGACCTAAGCGTATACCTTCACCGACGTCATGGGTCTAAAGTTCTTGTAGATGTGTTGTCAAAACTAGGGTTATGTGCAACTTACAAGGAGACTATCAAATTTGAGAATTCAGTTGCTATAAACGCCCCGCCCTCAGTAGATAACAATGGATACGTTCAGTTTGTGTTTGACAACGCTGACCACAACATTAACACTTTGGATGGACATGGAACTTTCCACGCTATGGGGAGCATCAGATGCATCACACCAGCAGGATCCGTACATACAAGCAGTTTTGTACCGAAGATTGATTCTTCTGCAGACTCCAATTTGGAATCGTTAGGCTTCTGGACGGTAATGAGTTATCAGCGACCTTTGAAGGCAGGATCGTATATTTTTCAGGTGGAGGATATCAGCGCAGCTCTACCACAACCACAATGTCCCAAAGATGCTGGATTGGTTGATCTGTCCTGGATGTTGGAATACATACTGCAAGAAACATCAAGTCCTAGTTGGAGTGGATATATGGATGCTATGACTACAGCTAGTACTAAGGAATCATCCATCAGCTGTGTTGCCTCTACCTTTTGTAAATCTTTCCCCAGAAAATCCAAGTACAATTTACATTTGCCTCATGAACGCAGCGAAGCAATGCATAGAAAGAAATAAAAAATCTTGTGTCGTGACATTCGATCAGCCACTCTACACTAAAGCCATAGACATAGTTCTAGCCGTAGGAGAAGACAGCCCCCTCTCGTGTGTGATTGTGCGTCTTGGTGGCTTTCACTTACTTATGTCATTTCTTGGTGCCGTTGGAACCATTATGGCCGGTAGCGGTTTGGAAGAGCTATGGGAGACCATCTACGCGAAGAACACAGTACTCCACATGATGACCGGAAAGGCATATGCTCGAGCCATCCGTGCCCATTTTCTGACGCAGGTTTCGATTGCAAACTTATTACTAACAAATGATGTGGAAGTAGATGCAGATCTTACTCAAAGACTTGAAAGTGTGCACTCAGATGTACTTCGAGGTGAGCTGTCACTTGAAAATATAAGCACATCTCAATGTCTACCGGACATTCAAAGCTTGTTAAATGAAACTTTACACAAAATATCTTTAACGAATCGAACCGGCAAACTGTGGGCGCAACACTTCGAATTAGTTAACATTATGCGTTTTTTCATAAGAGCAGAACGCTCTGGCGATTGGTATCTTCACATTTAAAATGTCCAGGGTATGATCCCCTTCTTGCATGCTGCTGGCCACTTCAATTATGCGAAGTCCGCCCACATGTACTTGCAGCAAATGCTGCAATTAGAAACAATCATGACCCCTGAGGAATTTCACAAATTCGTGAATCATGGTTACTTCACAATTCGAAGAACCAAAAACTTTTGGTCAGGCATATGGATGGACATGACAATTGAACAAGTGCTAATGCGTACAATGATAACTGCAGGTGGATTAACGCACGGACGAGGAATGACTGAAAATGTGGTTGCGCGCTGGGTCAATGCCATGCCTACTTCAGCCCAGGTTGTAGACGCAGTCGAAAACTTCAGTGGTGCTTTCTCTAGAACATCCGAACAACACGGGGAACTGAGACAATCTCGTAAAGTAAGGGATCATAAGGATCTTCGAGAGATGATGGCCTGGTCGCACTCGCACAATCCCTTTAAAACCTCGTCCAATCGTCTAGTGTCCATTGCTACGGGATTAGTTGGTGACGATAGTGTGAACTGTGATGAAGCCCAAGATTGAGGTGTAGCTACGATGAAATCAATTGTGGGTCAGTGTTTCAGTGACGTGCATCTTAGGCGAAAAGACACTTGCAAGTGTGGCAAAAACTATAAAATTTAAAGGACGAGATGTAGAAGTGAACCCAATCCAACTTTTTCATCGTATCCTGTGTGTCGTGCGAAGCGAGGAAGAACTGGCCGAATATTTGAAATACAAATTGGCTGCAAAACCACCTGCCCTTTTCGATGGTGTTTCAATGCGGAAAGGCAAAAAATCAGCATTGACTGCTGTTTTAGAGGAACTTGCACCTTGCGACAGCACATTACCAACAGATCCCGTATATACAATCGATGGAGGTTTCTTATTGCATCGTGTGATTTGAATGCGTCCGGCTAACTTTCGTCAGATTTGTCTCCAGTACGTCAAATACATTCAGCAACACTACGGCACCGAGTTAATGTTGTTTTCGATGGATACTCAGGTCCAACTACGAAAGATGTAGAGCATGAGAGGCGAAGGACTAAGGGATCAGCGACGGAGACATTAATCGACGATCTCAAGGCACCTTTTGTGTCCCAAGGACGTTTTTGGAAAACGCCTCCAACAAAAGAAGATTTATAAACCTTCTAACGAAACATCTTCAGTCTGCGGGTATTAACGTTCTTCAATCTTCCGCCGACGCAGACTTCTTGGCAGTTTCAACAGCAGTGAACACAGCAAGAACAGGAGTAGCGTCAGTTCTTGTGGGAGAGGATACGGATTTGTTAGTCCTTTTGGCTGCACAAGCTGATGTAGACACTGGTGTTTGGATGCTAATTCCTGGGAAAAAATAAAATCCTCACAAAGTGCATAGTAGTAAAAAAACTTCAAGCTGGTCTCGGAGAAGTTCTTCCTAATATTCTTTTCTTTCATGCCGCAACAGGGTGTGATACAACTTCCGCGCTGTTTAAGAAGAGGAAAAGGTAGCCTTCAAAAAAAATTTAAAAAACTCTATTTTAAGAGAACGTGTAAGTGTGTTTAACAGGTCAGACGCAACTCACGAAGAAATTGCAAGTGCTGGAGCATCATTTCTTCTCGATTTATACGGCTACGATATTGACGGTACCCTAAAGGAAGAAAGATACCGTCAATACAGGAGAACTGTGGCGACGCAGGACGTTACATCAACATTTGACTTATCTACACTTCCACCAACATCATCCGCAGCAAGGCAGCATTCATACCGCGTTTACCACCAGGTTCAACAGTGGAACTGTGTGAATTTACCACCAACGGATTGGGGATGGATCCTGTTAGATGGTAGTCACAAACCTATTCTCAACGAAAATGATCCCGCACCAGAAAACATCCTGCATATAATTTCTTGTGATTGTAAGTCTGGTTGCGAACGAAATTGCGAGTGTCGAAGAAGTGGCTTAAACTGCTCGACGATGTGTAGCTATTGTGTTGGTCCTGGTTGTGAAAACCGTTCACAGATTCTAGATGAGGACGATGACACGGAGGAGTTTGAACCATAAGCAGTGGCATTAGAGAGAAACGAACGAAGATTTGATAAAGGTACCTGTTTTCCCTTAGCCTGAACTGATAAAGTGAAATGAGTTATATTTACAGAAATACGTTGTTTCTTATATCATTATTAATAGTTACGGGTCGTTTATTTCTTATAATGTGTATCATTAACTAACTAACTAACTCTATGGCTTATGGAACTCGCAAGTTCATCGCCGCAGTAACAAACGTTCGCCATTGGATTCTATCCTGGGCAGTATCAAGCCAGTTTTCATCACGAACACCTACTTCTCGAAGATCTCTTCTAATATTGTCCTCCCAACGACGTCTCGGTCTTCCCAATGGCCTCTTTCCATCGGGCCTTCCAACCAGGATTGAATATAATCTTCGTTTTTCCCCCATCCGAGCTACATGCCCAGCCCACCTTAATCGTCTCATTTCATGTGTATCATTGTAAATAAAATTCAATTTGTGCATCGTAATGTTTTCTACATTTAACATATGCTAAATATGAAAATATTTTTAATATTAGAAAGTAAACCGTTTCCGAAACATGACGCCATATTTAAACATGGCGGATGTATATGGCAATTGCTCGTTCTGAATAACAATTACTTATATTATGCATTTTGTGAAAAATAAAAAAGAGCAAATGTTCTATTTTGATATGTCTAAAAGATACAAGTTTTCAAAATTAAAATGATAAAGTCGGTCGGCCGCCATATTGATGAAGTCATATCTCTTAAACATATTTTCCAAGTTGTATGATTCGCTCTTATGGAAGAATTATAGTAAAACCTATTCAGAAAATTGTATTTATTACTTGCAAAACATATCTACTTTACAACTATATCATTAATATGGTCAGAAGTGAATATGGCGAACTCATTTTTAAAGGTGTCAATCACTGCTTGGTGCGCATAAAATCGACTAGCTCCATTAGTTTTAGAGATACAAGAATGATATTGGGGTCGTTGGAAAGCTCTTGAAAAGGCGAATAACGATTATTTCGGGACGTTTTCCCATATTCGTACTTGTTTCAAAGTTATTCACAGTTAAATGTGACAACAAACATTAAGAATATACTTTCCTTTCAATTCTAGGCGCTATTTTTAAAGATGGTGGTTGTATGTGACGGACACTAGCTATGAATAACATTTGGTAATATATTCTATGGAAAATGAAACAAGAACGAAGTCTCTATATTAAAATGTCGAGAAGATACATAGCTTTAAAATTTAAAAGTTAAATTCGGTCGACGGCCATGTTGATGACGTCATATCTCAGTTTCCCTAAGCGGAATTTTTTGGGACTTTACGTATGTTGTTTAGGACAACATGCTGAACATTTTCACCAATTTTCAGCTTGTTATTATAAAATTCCGGGTTAAAACCTAATTGCACCGTACTATTGGTAAAGTTGCAAGATTCTTGTTAATTTGTTTGCAAACATAACAATCACAGCAGCTCCTTGATAATGCTTGGGATGGCTAGAAGAGCATTGTAAATTCGATTGTGTGCCAACTGTTCAGTTCATCAAGCTCACTTGTAACTATGCAACCTTTTAAATTGAAGTCAGATGCTTCAAAGCAACAGGTGTCAGTCTAATTTACTTTCTGGCGAATCCGTCGAGGGACCTCATCCACCCGGCATTTTACTGTATGGTTTCTTTTGTCCAATTATTATTTTTTATTAATTATCATATAAAGTTTATTTGATGTGTTCCAAGCCCACTGTTTCATTTTCTTAAAAGTTGATAATATTATCCCAGGTAACTCCAATTGTAGTGTTCTTAAGTCACACAGGATAGGAACATAGAGTATTTTTTTCAGCTTTAGAGAACCAAACAACTATGCATCTTTAAAGTAATTTCTTAGGGAAGTGTCACCTAATTTCCACCATCTGCGTTTTCGGTTCCAATCCCGCCACGCTCATGTTTGGCGTCAATACAGAAACCACGACTGGTAGGGGGGAAGCATTGCATTATTTTGACTAAGTTTCTTGATACAAGGGAAATTATGGTGGCAATCATGTGACTACGTCCCGGTATGAAAAGTTAGTGTTTTTTGTATATTTGCTGCAAGCATCTCGAATAGCGACGTTTCAATAGCTTGCGCGGCACCGAACGGTTCTTACTTCGATTCCTAATAATATTTCCGAATCTTCACAAAGCTTTTCGTTGCCATCAACCTCACTGGAATCCACCTCCCTAAAGCCCTGGATTCCGTCTCGGGGAGTGGGATTGTCTTTCATGTCGAATCGATACATATTGTTTGAAAATTAATTTGCCGCAGAATGCATGAGCCTCTCATCAAAGCCCCAGGAAGCGCAGACAAGTTCTCCCATCAAACGGAGAAGAAGGCTGATTCACACCAATCAGCAAAAAACACTGAGCCAAGCATTGACTAGGATCCAATCAAAAACAAACACTAAACCCAAGTCAATGCTGCGTGACTAACGAAAACCTGAATAGATAACGACTGAAAACCAATAGCTTCGGCTGCAATAGATTCAGTATTATTTAAGTAAGTCTTAATTTAGCTAAGCATTAATAGGACTGTCTATTTTTTTTAAACATATCAATAAGTATATTTATGTTGTCAGGAGTATGCAGTCTTAATAATTTACCTATAGATTCAGGAAGAGCTTGAATTAGGATTTCTATTATATCCTCCTCAACATAAGGCGAAGGGTATAATTTATATTTAACTAGCAATTGCCAAGCAAATTGTGCCATATTTTCATATACACCTGCATGATATTTAACAGAGTAGAGCTGTTGCAAGTAACGTTTGTTAAGCCTGGGTTTTTTAAAATGATCCAGAAATGCTAGTACAAAGTCTTCGTAAGTAGCGAGTTTATCTTTCTCGTGAGTGTACCAGATCAAAGCTAATCCAGTCAGCCTACGACCAATAACCAGCATTTTATCACAATACGTTAGCTTCATTGAGTCGCTATTTTGAGCAATTTCAGCTAAGAATTTCCTAGCAGATTCCCCGGGAGTTCCACTAAACGTTGGAAATAAATTGATATCATTAAGCCTAACGGACGCGCAGAATGACTATCAACACCATTCCTGACCTGACCTGAGGCCACACAGAGTCCTCCTTTTGAGATACTCTCAAGGGATCACAACGTTCATTAGGTTTAAAATGATAACCCACAGAAATCGGCGTAGTAGTTACCTTAGGAAATTCAAACTTTAAATCTCGATCTAATTCCGGTTGTTGAGAATACGGATTTTGTGATGAAGAAGCAACAGAAGGATGGCGATACTTAAAAGGTTCGGACCTAAAAGGAAAAGCATCACCGGTCACCTCCTTATGCCATGTTTGTTTTCCCTGTCTTCTGGTTCGGTTGCGTTAGTACGCAATTTTTCAAATTCATTACGCAAACTTTCCACCTGGGATTCGAGAGATTCTGTCTTATATGAGACACTCGCGATATCGCTACGTACTTCGTCATACCTCGCATTCATGTCATTCACAACGTTTTCTATTTTCTCAGACAACTTAGAACCTATCACATCAAATTTACTTTCAAGAGTACGCATATCACTTTTCATATCAGCACCCTGAATAGCTATCTTACTCTCAAGATTAGCACATTGAGTACGTATATCGTTTTTCATATCGGTAGCTTGAGAAGTTATTTTACTTTCAAGATTATTTATCATTTGGTGAGCGCATTCAATAAAGTGTCCTGATTACTAGTACCGGTAGGTTCGGTTTCGTTAGATTCGGAATCAGTGCGAACCCCGTCTTCAGTTTAATCCACGACTGTCCCGGTATTACTTGACCTACAAGCTTTGCAAACATATCGCGACTCTAACATCGCTTTCAAGTCAGCCGCTATTCGCTCACAACGTAAATGCCTTTGCTGCAAACAAGCAGTGCAGGTTATTATAGCACCATTGCGATTACAACATACAGGATGGTTGCCCTGACCTTCAACACTCATATTGTCATCACTTAAAGGATTACTCATTATAATTGAATACAATATCATATAACAAGGAACCACTATTAACGTCTTTCCCACAAAATACCGAAAGTTCGACTCCCATAACCAATGCCACAATCATCCAGTTTCCACTATAAATAACTCAACAAAAATTAAAGTAACTCGACGTAAGCCACTATCTCGACAAGTACGCAAAAAATCAATAGCTTTAGAAAATCTCCAGTCACTTTAATACGTAATTGATAAACAAATGACCTTTTCCTCTCAGTAACAATTACAGGCTTTAATAAGTGCAGTTTATCTTTTCAGAAATCAAATCAGTTTGAAGCAATTTATACCATCTTTTTTTCACAAAAAGTGTAGAACAGCATATCGAAAAACAGAGGTATCCAAATACCCTCTATAACTAACAATGTAATTACCAGTCTCAGCTGTACATAATTACATTGTCAGCAAACTCTAAAAATCTTGGCTGGTAGTTACCAAAAATGTAACACAGCACAGTTTTACAAATCCTGGCTGAGAATCGTCAAAAACTGAAACGGCCCGAAACCCACGATCACCAAGATCACACACTCAATTCTTGGCTAGGTGAAGTCAAAACTGCAACACCAAAACAATTAAGAAATATAATTAGGGTCGCCAGGAGCCTAGAGTACCCACGCAACGCATCTAACCAAAACTCTAGCTCCAAACATTTTCTATGCCCCATACGAGCGGCGCAGAAATGTCTTCCAGATTTAAGAATATCTGGGATGCATTCCAGATCCTTGTGATCGCTGCGAAAAACAATAATTGAGAACGAGGGAGGAAATACCGATAAGGCGACACCTCCAATCTTTTAATTAGATCGTCGGTTCATACTCTGAAGAACCAGCTGGTTCAGATTAGTGATAGATTTAGAAAGAAGACGAAAATCCATACTTGGGAATAATCTCAAACGATAATACGCATATCAATTCATATGTGACTCGTACTGCGTCTTTACTCACTTCGAAGTATACAGGGTGGCAAAAGAACATGTCTTACCTTTACCCTAGTAGGGCCCACACCTGTAGTCTGGAATCGCAATTCCTGAAATAAAGACGACGAACATAACAAATGACGGTCGCAACTCAATCTAAACGTCGTGTCATAACGCAAAATGCAAATAATATTAATTCACTTAAATCACATACTGGAGTCACTTGATATGTCAACGCAGAATAAGCAGTAATTTCATATATAGTTCCTTTCCCAAGTTATCACATCTCAGCTGGCGAAAGAATCCTACCACTGGCCTACGGATTTATGAACCAATCTAATCTAATTAAAAACGCATCACTCAAAACAATAAGTTTAACGAAACAGAGAAATAATTTAGTATCGATTGCTGTCAAACTTCACGTAATGCTTCGTAGTTACATTCAGATGAATATCATGGCAAACATTAAATAAATCACTGCACATCATAAATATTATTATACACCGTATATGGATTATCAACTAATGCCATAATTCGTACCTAGTTAACTGAGAGATCTTCTATACTATGTTCATTGAACAGAAACACAAGATTGTTTGAAGAAATACAAAATTTTAAAATTTCAATTTATTGATTTGAATTTACATTATGTAAGCTTTCTGAGTGGATAATTTCATAAAAATCAAAACAGAATTACTATTGTGCTGTAGAAAGCAAACAAATTCGTATCGTCTATCTTGTATACAGTGAATTAATTAAGCCGAAACGAAAGTTGGTTTGTCAGATATAAATGTTCATAATTTCTATAATAATTAATTAATTTCACAATTTCACTGAAATGTTCACAAGTTAGTAAAAAGCATTGTTAATCAATTTAGAAAAAGTTTTACTACATAATTACTTACAGAAATGAAGTTATTGTCCAAAACATACTTTAACGAAAGAAACAAGTTGGCCTTATAATATACGTGACGTCATTACAGATGATTACTACGTTATACAATTGACGCTCTGAATAAATCTTGAATATGCAAAAATAATTTCTAAAAGTGACTATTGAACGGAGAATAGTGGCTGGAGTTGAAACCAAAATTAACTAAGCATGTCGAATTATTAAATGTACAATTAACGTCAAAATTTGATCGAAAACCTGTACGCAAAATTGGTTGAACAAACATGTCGTTAATTTGACTAGTAATGGAGATACACGGTAGCTGTTTATATTGCTAACCGGGAATTTCAAAAGGATTTGGGAACTGGAGACGAAAAATTAGGCATATGATTATTCGAACCTAACGCTCCGATATTTGATATGCAGAAATTCGGTCAATAGCGGCCCCATACTAAAATTTAGAACATGTTATACATTATGACAAATAAGCTCAAAACAAAATAAATAATTTTATTGACGTGAAATTTCGAAGTAAACTTGTTGAGATGAACTTTCTTGTTAGCACTTGTATCAGTTCTTGTTACGACTATTAATATATTTCACCGGAATGGACGAAATGATGTCGGAATATTCTTCTAATTACTAAAATAGGCATATATAGTTACCAATTGCAGGCGGGGCTCTGGAATTACCAATGACGGAAAGTCCAGACATCCATCCTTCTGGTCGGTAAAAATGGAACTGAAACTAACATGGCGGGGAAAGCAGTTCTCCCATGAAACGGAGGAGAAGGCTGATTCACACCAATCAGCAAGGAACACGGAGCCAAGCCATCCAGTCAAAAACAAGCACTAGATCGAAGTTAATGCTGCGTGACTAACGAAAACCTGAATAGATAACGACTGAAAACCAAAGAAAAATTAATACGGAACACGTTCAAAGCGTGACTAAAACAAAAGAAAGAGAATGAGCTAAAGAGAGCACGAAAGGAAACAGAACATTCACAGAAAATAAAAGGGGAAGAAAAATAACTAGGCTGTTACACCGGGTCCTTCGAGCCGTTGGCCTACCGCCGCAGACCGCATGGCCACCCGGCCGGCTGTTCCAACACAAAATGATCTGGTGTCGAAAGACCAAACTTGGAACTTGAAGGTCGAAAAAGCCATACTTGGAAGCAAAACATAGTGTATATATGTTGTCCAAAATCAACGTCTCCTCACCCTCCTTTTCAAAATCAGTTTGAAGAAGAACAGTAGCTCTTTGTTCGAATTTAAGACAAAAAATGTTGACAAAAAATGATGCTCAAGGGAAAATTTCGATTAATCCTTGACCCCGAGCACCTCGAAACTAAACTTCAGTTTGAAACTTATAAACACTCCAATTGATATCCTTCGTACCAAATAACCCTCAAAATTCAAACATCAAGGGCACGTCCTTGGAGTCTCTTTCGAAGCTTGAGAAAAAAATGTAAACATCGTATCTTCTCATATTCAAACGTTATAAAAAATTACACTTCGATGTCAAACCAACAGAGGTATATACTTGAAGATATTTGACTCCTGTTGGATATCATCCATTGGCAATCTGGACCCAGTGTTGAACGTTAAGGTCAGGAACTTGAAGTCTATTTCGAAAGTTGGAAAATTTTGAAGATATAAACAAGGTTAGAAATCACGTCACATGAAACATACATTTGACATCTTTAAAATATTAATGCTAAGAACGGAGAGTCTGTTTGAAAAGTTAAAAATACTTCCGGTTGAGAATACGGACACAGCAAGAGTCGTAGCTCCCGGATTTTAGTGTTTTTAGCCGTGTATTATACTGTTTTCTTTACTAAAATTTTACACAGTAAATTGTACGAAGTTTCAGTGAAGTGTTTACCGAAGGAATTTTCAAAATTGGTTCAGTGCTAGTGGCCAAACATTAGTTTTTATTGCATGTAAACAAACCTTGCAGAGATCGCTCGCTTCAACAAAACGGCAATATGGCGCATGGGTTTCAGTGAGCTGATTTTTTTTTTAAATGTAAACAAACCCAGAAGCAAGTGGTGTACTTCAGAAAGTTATTTGCTCAGAAATATCATATTTTATAGTTATCCTGCTGATGACTTATAGTGATATTGTTTAAGGTGGTGTGAGTGTTTCCTCATTTTTTAAGAATTATTTCGAACGAAAGAGTGCGTAGTTTTAGCATTTTTTTTCTGTGTAGTGAGATTGGAGAAGGTAGCCATTTGCATGACCTAGTTGCCCGGATGAATGCTGTTTCGATCTTTTCTTTTTTCCGGAAGTAACCTACCTATACTACAATATGAAAAATTGCAATCTCAAATTTCTGATTCCTCACTGTCATTGACCAAAGTGCTGTATTTGGATAAAATCAATAGATGAGCGGGCCTTTAAGTCACCAAAGATAGAAGGGTTCTAGAATCATTGCGCGTTGCCCGTTGTGTGTGTTTATTATATCTGGTATGTACCTGCCTTATGGAACGGAAGTTATAAGAAATTGAAAAACTTCGTTTGCCGTGGTAAGCCAAATTGATAAAACTTCTTCGGTGAGTTTATTACTCGACAACTAGCGCTCCTATAGGAAAACCCTTCCTTTTATAAATGTTCTGTAGATAATTTTAGTCTCAATTTTTTAGAGAGGCGTTTTAAACGTGATTCAATACTTTTAATCTCATAGTTAGAGTCCACATTACCATTGACCAAAGTATTATATATGGTTAAATTATGAGAAGTACTGTTTTGCTGTTTACAGTTATCAGTGATATAAAGTGTTTCAAGAAATGTAGAGTGTTGTCTGTTGTGCGATTTAATTACGTTGGATATGTTATTTCTACAGTAGAATAAAAGATATAAGAATCTGGAAAACTTTATTTGCCGTGGCAAACGAAAGTGATAGAACTTCTTGGGTGAGTTTATTACTCCAGTATTAGCGTTTTTATAGTAAATCTTTCCCCATTATAAATGTTTAGTAGATAATTATAGATTTAATTTTCTGGAGAGAGGCCTCTTAAATGTGATTTAACAGTATTTTACACACATGGTGGGAAACCCTTTATGATGTCAAGAATGCAAAATGATTTTAGCTTGTAAAATTGGTGAAAGGCAAATTGTATGTGTGATTGAATACTCTTTTGAAATAGAACAGGTGCCCTTTTGATATAGTTCATTGAAATAGGAGAAAACCTTATATTGTATTAACTAAACCTGTGTAAAATATTGACTTCAATAGAAAGAGTCTTCGGTGTGACAATCTAGATAAATGTATAAGTCAGTTATACAAAAGATAAGGTTATAGTTACGATTTATTACAAGGTAGATTCTTTTCAATGCTGTTTATTATAATATACATATAATTTTATTTTTTAAATTGATTATCTAGACACGATTTCATATTATATATGAAACCATATGAATTTAATCACATATTAAATTTTAAATCTGAGTAGAAATACGAATAGTAAGAGTGGAAACCTTATAAATACCTCGCTTCAAATAAGTGTAAATTTTGGTGATTGTAATATTAAGGAGATAAGTATTAAGAATTACACAATCAGCTGCACAACTTATAAGTAATCTTATTGTTTATATGATGGCATGTAATAAGAATAGATTAGATCTATCTATAGCGAATTTGAAGAATCGATTTCGATACTCCAGTTAAGGACAAAGACACACATGAATGTAAACCAAATTTGGACAAATCTTTTAGAATAAGAAAGGAGCATACACTTGAAATGTCTTTGGATAATGTAAGTGAAAAGTCGCATAATGAATCACTGTTCATGTTGGAGGAAATCAAACTGGTGTTGGAATCCCAGAGAGTGTCAACACCAAATTATCGTATTGAAAATAACATGAAAGAAGACTGTACTACAAATCAGTCGCCATATTCATTAACTGATGTCTTACAAAAAACAGATAAGAATATTCAAGTTTCGTTTCCGGACAATATTACCGAGAAAGTTGAAGGAAAATGCTGTCAAATAGAAAGAAAAAATAAGGAGCTCGTGAAGGAGATCGACCTACTTCAGAAAAAAATCCTTGAAGATAAGAAAATGTTTAAAGATACAATTCAACAAAATAAACGAGAAAAGAATCATTATTTGGACCAGATTGCTGACCTGTTGAGGAAAGTAACAGAATTGCAGGAATTGATTAGATTCAATATTTTGGAGTGTTGAGAGACAAAGGCTATATCATAAATGTAATTCACAAAATTCAGAAATAATAAAAGGTAAGAAATCAGCCCTGTAACCGAACGATGGAAAGAACGAACATTTATTTCATCATAGAAACAAGTACGTCATTTGCAAAAGTGACATGATTGTGCTCATATAAAAATTACATCAGAATAACTTCTACAAGGATAGTTATGTACATATTTCAAACAGGTATTAAGACAGGAAACGACAGAGGAAAAAATAATAAAGAACTGTTTATGAAACGATCATTTACAAGGACAAATCCCACCATAAATTGGACAAATAAAATTCCTTCTCACTTAGTGATCAAAACATGTAATAAGAAAAATGTACAAATATCCGGCAGGTGTCCACAACTAAAATAATTTACATTCCATCCCATGACTATTTGACTCAAAAAGACCAATAGCAAATCCGGTTCCCATGCCCCTTTAACTTGACGTTAAAATTACCTTTTGATCATCTGTGAACCAAGGTCTTTTAGTTTCACAGAATGAACCATTTCTTAGAAAGACACAAAAATCACAAATCAATAAAACCAGACAGAACTGAGTTTCATGAGGCCAGTCTTGGTTTAACCATCGACCCGGTTACATCAACAAGAACAGTTAGTTTATCTATAATTAGTTTGTGCAAAGTGAACTTAGTATTTTTACTTAGTGTGAATAACAGCTCAAAAATCTGAACAGTGTTAGATTCTCAATGAACTATACCATCTTTAAGAACTTTAGTATAACTACGGACAATCGCAAGAGAAGAAGAAGATGTGAGACTTACGAACAGTATTAAGGAACATTTACTAGCTACTTGAAATTGTGAAGACAGAGACTTCTAAAGTGTATCTGATAAGGTATGTGGAAATAAGGGCTTGATCACAAAGTGTCAAAATAACGTATTGCTCAAACAACTCTAAATTCTGGTCGACTAATGGATAGGATAATTGTTAAGAACAAAGTCACTTTGATAATAAACAAAGAAAAGTCAGTTCTCGTTTTAACGTCTTAAAGTTGCATGTCCTTCCAACCATTTTGTAGTTAAGTATTTAGGATTTTGGTAGGAGTCGTTTCCACAAGGAAGAGAAGTAAGTAACTCCAAGTATATTTAAATGTGTACTCATAGTGCTATTTAGTTGTAGTCCATTTAATGACGAATTCCTTTCTACGCACTACGTTCCCCCATTAACTTTAAATTACGGCAAATTATAGAGAAACTAGTCCGTGATTTACATCAAGAACAATATAGTAAATTCTGATAAAACTAAAATTTGTTCAGATAAATTTGAAACATACAAAGCGAAAAAAGAAGGTAAAATAAAAAAGAAAGTTGTAACTAAAATCCCATCTCAAGAACAAAATAAGAAAGTGAATATCTTTGCAGATAGTCATGGCCGTGGCTTGGTGCAAGGTATTATAGATGCAACAACTCAACCAGTGTTTGGTCTAATTAAACCAGTCGCAAAGGCATCAAGTATTCTAGAAGAAACAAATATAAATGATGATGTTATACAAAATAGTGTAATAATCTTGATACTGGGAGCAAATGATATATATTGTAATGAATCTCAAAATTTCCTAAGAGTTTAAAAAGAAATCTTAATTGCTAAGTTGAATAATGATATAATTCTCTGTACTATTCCTATAAGATACGACTTACCTTTGTGGTGTGTTGTCAGTAATGAAATAAGGATGTTAAATAGTAAGATAATGTTGTTAAAAAAGTACTTTAAAAGATTGAAAATTTTAGATATAAGTAACCTTCGTAAACGTTTTACACACCAACCATGGGTTACATATGAATTCTATGGGAAAGAAATATCTCTGTGCAAGAGTATTGGAAGAGTTAAAAGATATAAGGACTAACCATGTACAAAACAAATTGAATAAGATTGCATTAGGCTGGAACATTCAGGGAAACGGATATATAGTTCTGTAGAGATGTCTCTGCAGACTTCCTATCAAATTTCATTTCAGAGTATCGAATCCCTTAGTAATGAGAATCCTTATTTTGCGAGGAATCATAGTATTAGACACTTAAAAAATAAGCAATGTTCATTATATGATTGTTGTAAAAGTAGTCAAATTGTTACTGTGATACATCTAAATGCACAATCACTGAGAAACAAACTAGGTGAAATTGAAATAATCCTGCAAGAGTTTCCAGTTCAAATTCTGTTACTGAATGAACATTAGCTAAATAGTGTTGAGGTAAATATTTATATTCCAGCAAATTATAAATTGGTTAGTTACTATTGCAGAGATAAATCTCCTTATGGTTGGGTATCTATCTTTCTCAACCAGGATATTGATTTTAATTATAGTATAATAGATTTATCCAGTGTCTCTGAACCTGAAGTATTTGAAATATCAGGAATAAGAATTAGCAACCTTAAGTTAATAATTATAACACTGTATCGGACTCCCAGTTCAGATATTAAAGTCTTTCTAGATAAATTGGAGCAATGTCAAAATATTATAAAAATGTTTTTAAATTATAAGTGCATAATTGTAGGTGATTTGAATGTAGATGTAAAGAAAATTCAGCAAATTAAAAAAATAATAACGTACTTACTTCTTTAAACTGGACATTTAAAAATTCACTGCCTACAAGAAAAAAAGCATGTCTAGATAATGTACTTGTAGATAAGAGTGGGATCGAGTTATCTTGTGGTACAATAGCACCAAGCCAGTCAGATCATTTAGGTTTATGGGTGATTTGTATTCCCTCAGATAGTAATTCATTGACAAATAGACATGTCAAAAACACTATACGTTATCGCTCACTTAATATACAAAATATAATGAATTTTAGGTATTATTTAATGAATATTGACTTACATAAGGTGGTATCCTCAAAACAAAATATTGATGCAATTTGGGAGAATTTTATTAACGTAATACAACTAGATATACAAAAATTTTGCTCATTGAAAAAGAAAGTTCATCTCCCACAAGCAAAGAAAGATTTATATCCTTGGTATAACTCACACCTGGACAAAATAAAATCAAACTTAATTTATTGGTATATTCATTCAATCAAGGTTAGGTATTTCATTAGCGTTACAAAAATATAAGAAAATAAAAAATATATACAAATATGAAAATAAGGCTAAAATTGAATATAATAATGATATTATTAAGAATTCCAATAACATAAATGCTACTATTTGTAAAATGCTAAAAAATTAGTCTGCCACTGGGAAATATCATGAGAAAATAGAAATTCAGCCTGATATCCTGAATAAACATTTTGTTACACTGCATCAGAGGAGTCATAAACCTATGTATACTCAACAGGTAATTATGCAAGAGTATCAATCTAACATTGTAAAGCCAAGCGGATCCGAGAAGGCAATAAAATCTCAAATCCATTTTCATGATACCACTCCAGAGAATATAGTCCTGATTGTTAAAAATATGAAGTGTAGTCGATCAGAGGACATATTTGGATTATCATCATTTCTTTTAAAGCATATAATAGATATACTACATATTGAATTGACTATATTAATTAATGTATCAATCAGAAATGGTAACTTTCCTGAAATTCTTTAAAAAAAACTATGATTGTTCCTATTTATAGAAGGGCGATATAGGAAATTATCGCCCAATTGCACTGGTGCCAATAATTTCAAAAGTTTATGAACACGTAGTAAAATCACAACTTTGTAATTACTTTGATAACTATAAACTTATCCATGACTCCCAATATGGCTTCAGAGAAGGATTGAGTACATTGGACGCGGTTGAGAAAGTTGTGAGCGAAGTTTATAATAATTTCGAAAACAAAAAACTGACATCTGCATTACTTTTAGATTTAACTAAGGCTTTTGATACAATTTCTCATCCAATATTAATTAGAAAATTCCAATATTACGGTATACTAGATAAGGATATAAAGGTGTTGAAATCTTATTTGTGTAACAGCCTAGTTGCTGTTCCATTTTTATATTTATTTTCTCCCCTTTTATTTTTCTTAGTCTCCGTTTTGTTTTCTTTCTGTGTGTTCTCCTTAGCTTATTCTCTTTGGTTGGTTTTAGACTCTTTGAGCGTTTCGTTTGGATTTTTCTTTGGATTTTTATCGTTATCCATCCAGGTTTTCGTTAGTCACGCAGCAATGACTTGGATCTAACGCTTGTCTTTGATTGGACCCTAGTCAATGCTTCGTGACTTGCTTTTGCTGATTGGTGTGAATCACCCTTCTTCTCCGTTTGCTGGGAGAACTGCTCTCCCACGCCATGTTAGTTCAGTTCCAATTTTTAAAACGAGACGAATAGATGCATGGGCTTTCCGTCATCTGTACTTCCTAAGCCCTGTCTACGATTGATAACTATAAACACCAAATTTAGTATCATTTTTCGATTTAGACTGTTTTCGTCCATACCGGAAAATACATTATTCGAAGTAAGAAGAAATAAAACCGATACTAGTGCTATCAGGACTTTTTCAGCGATATTGTTTCGGAATTTTCACTTCATTAAAATTTTATATTATTTTGTTTTGAGGTTATTTATCAAAATGTACAGTATGTTCTAAATTTCAGTATGGGGCCGCTATTGACCGAATTCTTACATTACAAATATCGGTTCGTTGGATTTTAATAATCATATGCCAATTTCTCGTCACCAGTTTTCCAAATCCATTCGAAATTCCCGGTTAGCCATGTTTGACAGCTACCGCATATTTTCATTACTTGATCAAATTAACAACATGTCTGTTCGACTATCTTTGTGTACCGTTTCGATGTTAATAGTAAATTTTATATTATTCGACATGGTTCGATAATTTTGGTTTCAACTCCAGCCACTATTCTCCGATGAAAAAGTCGTATTTTATAATATTATTTTGTATTTTCAAGATTTATTCAGAACGTCTTTTGTATAAGGTAGTAATCATCTGTAATGACGTCACACAATTAATAGCGTTAAAGTGATTCTTTCTATACGATGTATTTTGGACTAGAACTTCTTTCGTGTAAGTAATTCTGTAACAAAACTTGTCTAAATTATATAACAATATTTCGGGAATAATTTGTGAAAATAACAACGAAATTTATTTATTATTATAGAAATTATGGACATTTATATGTGGCTACGCAACTTTCAGTTCTGCTTAACTAATACAATGTATACCAGCGATTCAAATTCGTTTGTTCCTACACCTCGACAGTAATTCTGTTCCAATTCTTATGATGTTATCATAGCCGAAAGCGTGAAATGTGTAAATTCAAAGTAATAAATTGGAATTCTGAAATTTTTATATTTCTTCGAACAATCTTGTGTTTATGTTCAGTGAACGTAGTGTAGAAACCTCTCAGTTAATCAGGTACGATCTACGGCATTAGTTGATAATCCTCATACAATGTTTAGTAATATTTGTGATGTGCAGTGAGTTATTTAATGTTTGACTTCATATTCATTGGAATTAGCTACAAATCGTTACGTGAAGTTGACAGCAATTGATACTCATTATTTCTGTGTTTCGGTAAACCTATCGTATTGAGTGATGTGATTTTAATTAGATTAGATCGGTTCATAAATCCGTAGACCAGTGGTAGGATTCTTTCGCCAGCTGAGAAGTGATAACTTGGGAAAGGAACTATATATTGAATTTCTGGTTATTTCTGCGTTGACATATGAAGTGACTCCAGCATGTGATTTGTGTGAATAAATATTATTTGCATTTTGCGTTATGACACTACGTTTGGATTGAGTTGCGACCGTCATTCGTTTGTGTTCGTTCGTCTTTATTTCAGGAATTGCGATTCCAGACTACAGGTGTGGGCCCTACTAAGGTAAAGGTAAGACATGGTCTTTTGCCACCCTGTAGACTTCGAAGTGAGTAAAGACACAGTATGAGTCACATATGAGTCGTTATGCGTATCATCGTTTGAGATTATTTCCCAAGTAAAGATTTGCGTTTTTCTTTCTTAATCTGTCGCTAATCTGAACCAGCTGGTACTTCGGAGTATGAACTGACGATCTAATTAAACGATTGGAGGTGTCGCCTTACCGGTATTTCCTCCCTTGATATAAATTAATTTTTTTTACAGCGATCACAAGGATCTGGAATCCTCTTTCCCAGATATTCTTAAATCTGGAAGACATTTCTACGCCGCTCGTCTGGGGTGTAGAAAATGCTTGGACCTAGAGGTTATGTTAGATGCGTTGCGTGGATACTCTAGGCTCCAGGCGACCCTATTTGTCTGTGTGATCCTCTTTTGGGATCACTAGGTTGGGGACGTTTCAGTTTTTTTGCGACTCCAGCCAGGGTTTCCAAGACCTGTGCGTTTTAGTTTTTGGCGACCCAGCCAGAATTTGTGAGACTGTATCTCTGTTTTCATAGTGCTTTTCTACGCTTTTTTGTGAAGAAAAAAAGTATCAATTGCTTCAAACTAACTTGAGTTTTGGAATGATAAACTGCACTTATTAAAGTTGATAAACGTTACTGAGAGGAAAAGGTTGTTTCGTTATGAACTACGTATTAAAGTGACTGAAGAATTACTAGTTATTGATTTTCTTTGCGTACTTGTGGAGATAGTGGCTTACGACGAATTAGGTTAATTTTAGTTAAGTTAGGTACAGTGGAAACTGGATGATTGTGGCATTGATTATTGGAATCGAACTTCCGGTATTTTGTGGGAAGTACGTTAATAGTGGTTCCTTGTTATATGATATTGTGTACTGATATAATGAGTAACCCTTTAAGTGACGATAACATGAGTGCTGATGGTCAGGATTATCATCCTGTATGCTGTAATCGCAATGGTGATATAATATTTTGTACTGCTTGTATGCAACAAAAGCATTTACGATGTGAGCGGATAGCGGCTGACTTGAAACCGATGTTAGAGTCGCGATATGTTTGCAAGGCATGTAGGTCAAGTAATACTGGGACAGTGGAGGATGAAACTGAGGACGGGGTTCGCGTTGATTCCGAACCTAACGAAACCAAACCTACCGGTATCAGTAATCAGGGTACTTTATTGGATGCGCTCACTAAAATGATAAATAATCTTGGTACCGACATGAAAAGTGATATGCGTACTCTTGAAAGTAAAATGACTACACAAAGTATTGAGATGAAGAATGATATTTGTATTAATCTTGAAAGTCGGATAACTGTTCAATGTTCTAACCTTGAGAGTAAGATAGCTACGCAGAGTGCCAATATGAAAAGTGATATGGTGCTCTTGAAAGCAAAATTGATATGCAAGGTTCAAAGTTAGATAGCGTTGTGAATGACATGAATGCGAGATACGACGAAGTACGTAGCGAGTTCGCGAGTGTCTCCTCGAAAACAGAGTCTCTTGAATCCCAAGTGGAAAGTTTGCGTATCGAAGTTGAAAAGTTGCGTACTAACGCAACCGAACCTGAAGACAGGGAAACTTGTCTTAAAGAAACGATAGTGAGTAGTGAAGCTCAAACTTTCTCTAATTTTATTCCAGTAACTGGTTTGGGATTAACATCCATGACTACTAGCTCTGTAGTGACGACAAGTCAAGGTAAACCAGTGTACTCGCTGACTACTACGACTTGAACGAATATGCCTAGGATTTCGTCCCGTAGCGAGGACTTGTTTGAGAATAGGAGACGTATCGATCAAAGTCGGATGTGGGGAAAACGAACATGGCATGAGGAGGTGACAAATGATGCTTTTCCTTTTAAGTCTGAACCTTTTAAGTATCGCCATCCTTCTGTTGCTTCTTCTTTACAAATTCCGTGTTCTCAACAACCCGAATTTGATCGAGATCTCAGGTTTGAATTTCCTAAGGTAACTCCTACGCCGATTTCTGTGGGTTGTCATTTTAAACCCAATGAATCTTGTGATCCCTTGAGA
>JAGDQP010029742.1:0-23132 GCA_022664845.1 Lepisma saccharinum | reverse complement strand
TGATTAAAATCCAAGTCTCGTTCAATACGATTCAAAATAACTTTGGTGAACATTTTGTATAGGACTGACAGTAAACTAATTGGTCTGTAGTTTTCTACGTGTTCTTTGTCCCCTTTCTTGTACAACAAAATGATAACGGCATTGTTCCAACTTCTGGGTATTTCTCTCTTCCTCAAGCACATCGAGAATAATTTAGCAACTTCCTCTTTCATCTTTTCACCTCCCCATTTAAACATCTCTGCTGTGAGTCCATCTTCTCCTGGTGATTTTCCGTTCTTCATCCCTCGAAGTACTTCATCCACTTCTTCTTTCATTACGTCTGGGACATCAATATCAATTTCTTCTGAATCTTCATTTCCTAGCTCTTCCTCGGAGTAGTACAATTCTGTGTAGAAATTTTCAAATATGTTTATAATTTCTTCCTTATTTCGTGTTACGGTCCCGTCTGGTCTCTTAACTGCAATTATTTGCTTTTTCCCTATCATGAGCTGCTGTTTGGCTTTCTTCAGGCTCTTGTTTTCCTCGATTGTATTTTTAACAAGATTTTCGTTATATCTTCGTACATCCTCTCTTATTTTCTTTCTTACGGTTTTATTTAGTTCTATGTACTCAATCCTCTTTATGCAATTTTCCTCTTCTTTCATTTCCCTTCTTTTCTTCATCAAGAGCTTTGTTTCTTCTGAGATTTTGCTCTCTTTTTTCTTTCTGGTACCTGCTATCTCCTTGGCTGTTTTTCTTATTATCTCAGTCAGTATTTTATTTCTGCTATCGATGTCTTCTTCATCCTCTAACTCTTCCAAGGCGCTGAATCTGTTGCTTAGTTCTATCTCGAATGTCTGTCTGTGTTTTCCAAGATTTTCCAGATCTAAAACTGACGGTTTTCCTCTGATAAGCTTCTTTCTCTCTAGTCTAGTATTTAGTTTCAGCTTACATCTCACCATCCTATGATCACTCGAGATTTTGAAACTGTTTAGAACAGACACGTCTTGCACAATTGCCCTGTTATTTGATAGAACGTAGTCTATTTCGTTTTTGGTCCCATTTGGGCCTTTCCATGTCCACTCCCTCTGGGGCGGTTTCTTGAAAAATGTATTGGAAATGAACAGTCTGTTGGCTTCTGAGAATTCCACTAACTTCTCTCCTCTCTTGTTTCTTTTGCCAAATCCAAAGTTTCCCACTTTCGTGTCACTGCTCTGCTTGGTTCCTACTTTCGCATTGAAGTCTCCCATTACAATTTTGTAATGCGATTTGCTACTATCCAAAATCTTCTGAATCTCCTCGTATAGGTCTTCGACTTCCTCCTCCGGGTGCGAGGTTGTTGGAGCGTACACTTGTATAATTTCCATACTGTATCTCTTGTTAATTTTTATTACTACCCGTGCGATTCTATCTGAAATTCCTTCAATTTCTGTGATTCGTGACTTCAGGTCTTTATTAATTATAAAGCCAACGCCTGTCGCTTTTCCAGTTTCTGTTCCTTTGTAGTAGAACGTGTATATATATTGAAAATCCTGGTTTCTCTTTTAGCTCTCACAAGATGAAATATTTCGCTCAATTGGAGCGGAATTTCGCTCTTCCGAATTTCATGTATTGATTGACCAAACAAGTGGAGGTGTCTTCCCCGTTTATATTTTACTGAGTTTCAGAAGACTTTGCTTAATTATTACAAAACGAGTAAAACGCAAGTTAAGTATTCTTATTTTTGGTGTTAGTATACAAATATACAGCTTCTTTCTTCAATATTACATTTTGCGGGTCACTCGATCATATGTTAATACAAATTTTACGAAAATTTGATCTCTTATGTTTGTTATGAACGGTGCCCCGTGGTCCTAGAGCTGCTTAATGTTTACTTACCAAATATCAAACTGATTAAGCAACGCAGGATATAATCGATGCTCATTCTGGGTGTTGATTGTTGAGATTATCAAGGTCTTATCTTTTTCGCTACTTGAGTCTCAATTGTTGAAGTGATCGAGACGTATTAATTTATGTGACACCATCACATCAAAAGGTTTCGTATGATACCACATATGAGCGGATAGTATTTGAGAAAATGGACGGCCACATACACAGATAGCCGGGAAGACTATTCTTTTAATGTTACAAGTATAGTTTTAGGTCCCTTGAAAGCATAGTGAAAGTTATTGCTAATAATGTAGGACCTTATATCTCCCGCTTTGGTCGTCCGTGTAAAAATATATATCCTCAGCATATATGTTGTCTAGCATAACAGTTATGTTATAGTGGGTTGCATAACACTTTAGGGATTATGTGCTCTATTGAAATAATGTACCAGATCGTCACCATAGTTAATTGAGGTTCCTATTAAGGGACTCTTGGAGCCTTAGCAATAGTTAGTAGAATTATAGCGCTCACTTGTCTAATTGTGAACATGTTTAAAATGGTAAAGTAGATTTTTCTTTAAATTTTAATTTTACTTGTAACGAGAAGTGTCAGTGACAATAAAACGCCTTATCTATGAGATAAGTGCACAAATCGAATACTATTTTCACTTTTCCTATTTCTTTCTTTGGCAGATAATAATATTTTCTGGTCCTCTTGTTATTCGAATCTTTTTTTGTGTGTGTGTGATCACATAGCAAACTAGAAATAAATATCACTAAAGAGCAGAAATAGATACTTTCAGGTATTTAAAGAAATGCATAAAATTTGTTTCGTAGACAAAATATTTAGGGGAACATTTTTTAAAATGCAGTATTTGATACACTATCATATGTATTATTTCATGTGATATTGTTAATTCAAGACCTTGTAGAAAAATAATGATAACCCTCAAAATTCCAGGTCAGTTTGTAGAATTGTAAAATGAGTTTGTTAGTAACTTTTTTTTTTTCCTTGTGTAAGTTCCTTTTTCTCAACAGACGACAGAATTGCAGACAATTTAGATACGGTAATTATTCACAAGCACTTACAGTCAATCGAATTTATTATCTAATATTTTAATATTAATGAAATGTGGGATAACATCATTTTTCTCTCAGATCTTCAATTGCATTCCATTTTGCGATTAAATCTCATCACGTGGGATGTTTGGATATATATGAATCACTTTTTACATTCTTTTCTTTAGTTCACAGTTGGATCCTCAAATTTTGCTACTTTAATTTAACTCATTCCCCGACGTCATATAATGATGAAATTTTGTACAGCGACGTAAGTCGGGTGACAATACAATATTCTATTGTTACTTTCATATATCTCTTTATTAATATATTTTAAAAGGATATTTTAATATATTTTTTTTTAAATATGAACTTCCTTATCCTAAAATAAATACTAGCCTGCAACTGTGTTGCGTTTGACTGGTAGCAGAACACTTTAGGATTTGGATAACAGAACATTAGTTTGATAAAATGTATCCGAATACCAAAATAACTTTAAAAAAAATTAAAAAATCTTAAAGATATACAATTCGTACTAAAAAGTAGCCTGAGCCAATGTTGCCTAAAGGTCTTACGAGTTAAATTCAAATTCGTAGTAAAAAGTGAAAAAATAATTGTGTTTATGCATGACTAAAAAGAAAAGCATGGGGCGCGTCAATTAAAAAAATCATAAAGTAACTGTATATGAGAGCGCGCCTCATACTTTTCGTTTTAGTCATGCATAAACAAAATTATTTTTTTACTTTTTACTAAGAATTGTTTAAGAAAAATATGTCTTCAAAAAGCTTTTTTTAAATTATTGTTTAATTTTGTTTAAGACACAAGAATTTGGAGCATTTTGTTTTCGCTATGACGAAAGAACTTCAGAACTGGGACAGAAAAATATCTAAATCATTCAGTACTTCCGGAATTACGAAACTGATGAAACGAAGTGTAAAAAGAGAGAAAAGGAACAAGCAGTCTTAAGTAAATTCTTCGTAAGATTTTCCAGAGGTTTTCTTCATCTGTTGGGTATCATGATGAATTTATGTAGCATGTGTTGCATCATAGTAGAATATCACTAGGATATGCTTGCTTGACTGTGTGAAAAATATAGTAGTATCTCATAATACGTATAAATACAAGTGAAGTTTTAATATTCAACGGTATGGATGGATACGCAAACCATAAATAGACCACTAATTCATTTTTTCTTTTTCTTTTACAGAGGACTCCGTTAGAAGGGAGATAGATACTCTAGGAAGGTCACAGGGACTCTTCAAGGTAAGAACTATTTCATAATATTCTGTATAATACTCGAAAGCTGTATGTACGTTCATCACAAGAAAAAGTAATGAATTCCGGTAACATAGCTTTAAATATTTTGCTTAACTTACATTTGTGAGCCAAATAGGCAGCAATACAAAAGTCTTTCACACGTTGTAGATCAGACATGTCACAGGTTTAGGCCATAGCTGGTCAAATGTGAGTTCAATAAAGAAAAATTAGCTTTCCCGAAATTCGTTCTTTGGTGAGTGTATCAACTGTATGTCCACTCGTACAAATCCACATTGTTAAACCAATCAACACCAAACCTAGAAGATCGTAGACAACGTTTTGACCCACGAAAAGGTATTCCTGACTCTCAGCATCCACCTATTAGGTAGATTTCGAAGAAAATATACCTATTGAGATCGGTACGATATGAAAGTGTATATATATATATATATATATATTAACACGCTAGCGGCCATAATTTTGAAGATATTTGAATCAAATTTTTATATGTTGTTTCTAGGCTTAATAGCTCGGTTAAGTTCGTTAATGAGCAAAATCGGTCGCCATCTTGGATCCAAAATGGCCGCCGAACCCATTGTTGTATAGAATACACAGCCTAAACCCCTGGGGCTATTGAAATCAAATTTGGCATAAAGGTACAACATCACTTTTTCATTATGAAAATGTTACCTAATGAGTTCAAAGACGCCATCTTGGATCCAAAATGGCGGACCTAAAAATCCATTTTCCACACCGTTTGAGCTAGAGATACGAAATTTGGCATAAAGGTGCATTATGACGAGTAGCTTAGGGAAATATCACAACATTTGGGAAAAGTCGCCATCTTGGATCCAAAATGACCGCCCAAAATCCCATTTTGCACACCGTTTGAGCTGGATAAATGAAATTTTACTTGAAGTTGTACTATCACAAGTAGGTCACGACAAAATAAGAAAACTTTCAAAAAGTCGTCAACTTGGATCCAAAATGGCCGCCCCAAAAACCCAATTTCCAAATCATTGAAGGTAGAGAAACGAAATTTTCAATGAAGGTGTATGACCAAGAGTAGGTTACAATAAATGGGTCAAATCTTCCCTTTGGGGTCGCAGCCAATCGTGGGAGGGTGAAGATGTACTTCGTGGTGGTGTAGTGCTGCAGGGAGATTTTGGTTAAGATAAAGGAGGCGCATCCCCTCAAAAGCACTGAAGTTGGGGGGCGAGCCCCGGCTCCCAGCGAAACTTCGAAATCTACCTCAGCCTGTAGGCCTACCGAAAGGGATTTTTTCATATTAATTTATAAGTAGTATATCCTATTGCATAGACAAGCCACATAGCACCAATGCTGTACAGTTTGCCTGAACGGAAGGTTATTAGTATTTATAACACGCAAGAGGAGAGCTTTAGCGTATAAGATAAAAAATATTCTTCAGTTGAATCATCTAAGTATACAGTGCACTGATTTATTTCTTGATAAACAACTTTATATAAAAATAAACTTTCACATCTCTTTTATTTCTCATGCAAAGAAGTTTTTACATTTTAGTATGAATGGCTAATTTAACTACACGTATGATCGGCTATCAATGCTCCGTGAGCTACTGATTACAGCCACGAACTGTAGCATTGAGGAGGCTCGGAAGTTCCAATCCTGCTGCTAGCCGGCCTGACAGAGGATTGACCTCACTTTTACCAGGCATATGCTGTGATGGTACATTGACTTTCTCCATAAATAAACATTTATCTTTATTGACTACCAACTTTTGGCTTAAGCTTATCATGTCTGAGAGATAACGTTCTTCACAGATCATTCTTGCCGGCGAAGATTGGGGGGACGGTAGCCAGGGTGTTAGTTGAGGGTACCAGCACGGCATTCGCCAAGTGAAACTGAGGAATATCCTGCAAAAACCTTAATCAGGATGACCGGTAGCGAGGTTCGAACATGTGTGCCTCAATATTGCCATTTCGAATCCAGTTACGTTATCAACTGACCCACGGGGGACAGGCATATCTTTTCCTGGAAAAATACTCACCGAAAGACAGCATCCGTCTGACTTGCAAGGAAGCGATCATAGATGTAAATTATAAGTTAGATAGGAATATGATCGTCCATTTCTTTCACGGACTGGTGGCCTGAATTCGTTTTATCGTTTACTTTCATTTTTCAAACATAAAATATTTCCTTTTCCTTTTTTGTTTGATCATGTAATTCACAAAAAAAGAAAACCTCAAAAGACACCGGATTCAATTTGATGTCGAGACACGCCTTGACAACATCATCACGGTAGGGTGGCAGATGAATCAAAAGAAAAGCAAATGGCGACGACGCCTTTTGTCACGATCTGCTGTCACGATAGGAATTGTTGAAGAAAACGATTTGTTTTTCTAACCTTCAACAGAATTTCTTAAGAAAAATTAATCTTTCCATTTGTATTCCTTTCAGAAAAATAAATAATTCAGTATATATATATATATATACTGAATATATATATATGAATATTAAACATTTGAAAATGTCAAAAGGTTATGCATATAGATCTGTAGAATAAGAGATTTTCAGAAAAGGTAAGTATTTGATTTCTACTAGGGCTGAAGGAGGTTTCTTAGGGCTTTGCTTTACTTGGTAAACAAATACAAAATATGAAAAAGTAAAGTATGAAAAAAAAATAAAAAAATAAGCAAAGCATGAAAAAAAATTCTTTGAATATCTTCTTATATGTGTGAGTCTGGCATTTGAACTGGCATTAGCGTGTTAAAAGGCCGAGCACCCGTAGTTTAGTTGGTAGAGCGTATGCTTCGTATTTGCGATGTCCTGGCTTCGATCTCAGCGGCTGGCTATCCTGACTGAGGTTTTAATAGGATTTTTTCTCAGTCACATCAGATTAAAGTCAGGATGATACCATTGAAACTAGTTATGGCCGATTTCCTGCCACATCTTCTCCTTACCCTTATGGCCTGAGGCAAAGTTGCCTAAAGACCATAAATGAAATTCAAAATATAGCCTGTTAAGATGTTTTAAATTTTTTATACATTCAAAATAGCTATCAAAGCTTTTTTTTTGTTGTTGTTGTCTTATTGGAAGGAACTTTGTAGAGTAAATTTAGCTCTAATGTAGATCCGCAAAGTACTTGAGCACATCTGGAAAGTTTCTCAGATGTATTGATACAGAACTTTTTTTAAACAGGAAAAAGCTTACCTCCTCTTTTTAGACCCATATCACTCCCTCCGAAATAGAAAAGAAAAGCTGAAATTTTAGATAAAATAAGGTATTATTAACGTAATAAAACTTTGAAGTTTTAGCTTCTTTCCTTTAGAAGTTTTCAATGTATCTAACAGTGCAATTGTCCTCTTTTAGGATTGATCGATTCACTCACTGATCATCAAAATCTATAGAGTGTTTCCAGTAGACCTACAAACTGGGAACTTGGTGCAAAGGCAAGCTTTCCTGTACCAAAATAAAACTTTTTCTGGATTACAAAGTGATTTAATCGAATAATATTTTAATTTGAATTTTATTTATGGCCTTTGAGCATCTAAGGCTCAGGATGGGATAGGGGAGGGAAAGGATTCTGGAAGGGTCTATGTGGAAGGTGTCATTCTGGCATTTATCTGGTGTGACTAAGGAAAAACCCTGGAAAAACCTCAGTCAGGATGGTTGGCCCCTGAGATCGAACCTACAACCTTCTGAAAGCTATATCAATGCTCTACCACTGAGCTACGGCGGCTGGGTATCGAAACTTATTGAATTTCAATTAAAAATAATGATTTTCAACGAAGCACTCTTCCTTTGCATAGAGAATGTGATCTTTGTAGATGGGATTCCGATGCTTTATGGATGACATTTATTCTTCAAACTTGAAACGGCGATTTCTCTCTTTTTAGAGTGGTTTACAATGCATTATGGGTACTAGTCAAGTTTGTTTTCCGCCAGTTGTTAACGCAAAGGTTATCGAAAGGCGAATCCATACTATGAAGTTAATCGCGTTTAGTGAAGAATGACAGACCTAATAACTTTTCTCAATGGCAAAAATATATCAGAAGACATTAGGAATAAGACATAAAAAAGAAATCTTTTAACTCTGTTATCAAGTACTTGACGGTACGGGATGAAAAAGATCCTTTCCAAATTGCCCGGTAAGTGTGGAAGAAAAAGGGTTGGACTGCTGACCGGAAGGTAGTAGGTTCAATTCCCACCGAGGTCGCTTTTTCTCTTTTTCATTCGTAACAACATTACTTTCTTCCTTACTACTTACAAATAAATTGTCCCTTTTCAAAAGCTGAAAATTCCATCTAAGAAAACTGCATTCCCAATCAAAAAGATCTACCATAGTTCCCATCCTTTTTCGAGCTGAAATTTATCATCTTTCGGCCGATGGAAATCTACTCTAAAATAGTGGTCTTTCTTTCCGCGCTCGTAACATGAAAATTTTTAGCTTAATTCGAACGGAATTCCGCCTTTCCGTATTTACTGTAAAAGCGAACCAAAAAATCGTTCAAACGAAACTTGTTGTCCGTTAAACCAGGTTAGACCTAAAAGAAGACCACGTTTCACGTTAACAATTCACCAGTAAAATTATGAAAAGAGCTATTCGAATAACTGGGTCGATAAGTGGATAGCACGCTCGCTCTCTGTGCACGTGATCATGGGTTCAAGTTCTTTTGTACAGAGTGGTTCGGATGGCATCTGTACCAAAAAACTAGAGTTCCGTCCTTTACGAGTTAACCAGCTTGATTAGCACATGAATAATAATTAAATTAAATTATTCAGTCGAACAACTGGTGGCTTATTGGCACTTGCTACTTCGAGTGTGACTTGCTATGCCGACACCGCTTATGTCATTGTGTGTTGAGCTATGACGTCATTTGTGACGATACCGCGATGATTTTGAGCGCCTCTATCTCCGAAACTATGCATGATTTCTTCAAAAGAACTTTCTTTTTGTTTTGATGTAATCACCTCTAAATTTGCAGGATTATTTCAGGGACATCCTGTATAACGACTATTTTTATCAATGACCAAAATATACTTTCTGATGACTAAAAAAACAAAATTCGCTCCTAATTAAAATAAACAAAAATCGCTTCTTATTACAATAAATAAAAAAATCTCTCCTTATTGAAATAAATAAAAAAAAACGGTCCTAATTTAACCCTTCTGTTACGAAGTGGGGTGAAAACACACACCAGTGATATTGATTTGGTTGTTATTAAAAATGCTTATTCAACAATGACCCTCATTCAGTTTTATTGTTTATTTCTATTTAGCATATTAACAAGGAACTCAATAATATTTCTTGCGGTAATTTGAATTTAATTCGAGTGGGGGTGACAATTTATTTCCATAATTAATTAGTTACTTGATTTGAAATATTGTTTTTGGTATTGGGATGCAAACACACCCCCACTCAGTAAATAACGTTACTATTTTAACTCAGTAAAAAGAGGGTTAAATAAACAAAAATCACTCCTTTTTTAAAAAAATAAACAGGACATTGTGAAAAACAGAATATTCCACGAAAACATGAGTATTTTGTCATTATTTTCTTGTTTGTAAATAATAATAGTTTCTTTATTGCTTTTTTTGCGTGCAATATTGCTTTTTTTCTTCTTTCATTTTCTTAATATGATTTGATAAATGACCGTAACGTGTTCAAACTTATATTTATTACTCTCCTCCTTGAGCATCGCTTTTCGCGTGTTTTTTGTTTTGTTTTTCTATTTTTTCTTCTTCTTCCCGGTTTGTCCCTCGTTTCTATAAGAAGTCTAAAATTAAACCAAGTTCCCAGTAACAGTTTACCTTTTTTTTTATGTTTTTGTTTTTGTTTTTTGAAAGGAAAGGTAGGCGTATTTAATCTGACTTATCAACTTCCACTTCGCACTTCCGTGTGTTTGTTGCGTGTCACAAATAACTCAGACATACGTCACCTGTTATAGCCTTTCCCCTCCCTCATTTCGACTTCGCTGCCATGAATAACTTCCCTATGTTTGTCCCACCTTCATAATACCTGGATTCCTGCTTTATACACACTTTCCCTTCCCTGCCATCCAGTTCCCTCTAGCAGGAGTGACTTGGGAAGTCGCGATTGCGTTAAAAAAGCACACGCAATCACGCATAAAATAATCTAAAGGTTCATGAATGATAAATCAGTGTGAGATGAGAATCAAGAAAAAAATAGTTTGCAAATTGATCGAATGGGGTGAAAAAGTTTTGAAATCAATACAGTAAAACCTCAGTATACTGTATACCAGGGGGAGAGTGCGTTGCATGTTCTGTGTATGTGGTATTCGTCGGTGGGGGATGTTCGTTGTCACGGCCGTCCAAGTATTTTGAAAGTCTTTCAGGAAGAAAACGCTACGTGTTTTCGTTTTCTGGTTTTCTCCTAGCAACGCTAGAGGCGCTTGTTACGTCGCTAATCACGTGCTTACCGATAACCAATCGTTGATCTTCTAGTATTCATTTGTTTTTTGTTTTCTTTAAATATTGCCCAGGCCAAGAAGCAGCACAGCACGCAGCAGAACCGCCAAGTCAGACGGATCAAGCTCTAACATTTGATGTCGCTACACACACAATCTTGATACGTTAGCTTTACCCCGCAGCTGCACATCTTTCCGAAAGGTTATAAGCCTATTTACTGTATACTGTGTCAATCTCTACCATTTCAAATACCGATGAATTAAAAATGGTAGAAAACTTTCACAGTTCACACTTACGGAGAATATCAGAACAATACCAAGGAATATACGAGGTTAAGTGAAAAAGTAAAGACCATTTTTAAATTACGTGGTAATCACAATGGACCAACTAATGGAATGCAACACGTTTTTGTTGGCTGAAATTCGAATGTACAAGCGGAAAGAAGAAGAGTAACCATCAACGACTGTGAGGGTTTCCAGCCCAAGTACCCAGTTGCCAGCGTTGCCATCTTATCATAAGATTCAATTTTCTGAAAGGTCTCTATATACCGTTTAACGTATAAACATGATTGTGTGATTGAATATTCCTCAAACATCCCAATAGTCAGTGCAACAAACTTATTCCTAAAAGACATTAGCGCCAAACGTTTATACCCAGTAGTGAAAATGTCTTCTTCAAATAACTTTAGAATGCATAGACCGATTTGAAAACAGAAAATGATATTTTTTTTTACGATATAGGTACTCATATAGGGCAATTCATTCTAAATTAATTAGGAGAAAAAAATACCACTACATACAAACCTTTTCTCGCGCACTGTACATGCACCAAAATTTGACATTAATAACCCTCGATACATTACAAACACGACTCTTGGGTTCAAACACATAAATGATCAGTGTTCGTAGTCATCATCATCATCATATTCAGCCGTTTTCTATCCACTGCTGGATGAAGGCCTCCCCAGTAGTGTTCGTAACGATTTTAAAAAAATGTGTTATTACGTTCTTGATCTTCGAAACAGCACGAAATTTCGAGTCCTGCTGCGCGGACTATTCTCACACCAGTTTTTCTATGCCTTTTCTCAATTTCACCAGGCGAATGTCCGGATAATACATATACTAAAACTCTGGCCGCTATATTTCTTAAGAGGGACGCCATCCCTCAGATTTTTTACGACATTAAGCCATAGCTATTTGTTCACAGTGAAATGGGACTATGATATCAATTTTAAGAGTGTATGTATTTATTCATTATATCATTATTTGTATTGTTAAGGTATATGCACCACACAGAGAATACACAATTATGTAAATAACTTTATTAATTCGTTGACAAAGACCTGGCAAGTATGTTTCCCTCTCACGTACATGCAAGCTGATGACCAAAGCGAACAATAGCTGAACTTCCTGGATTGATTCACGCTTATGGAAAGAGCCAGGAGTATGGACCAAACCAGAAAGGTAAGAAAACAACGTTCGTGGAATTTGGAAATGAACAGAGAAGTGACGAATGGACTGAGAGGAGGAAAAAACGAGATTCGGATTTCGAGACTGAGAGTGTAAGCACCAAGTTTTGGGATAGCGGAAAAGTGTACGACAACCGAGACTCGAAACGCGTGTCTCGTTTGCGACGATGGAACGAACATCAGCTTGCAAGTAAGTGCCAAGTCAATCTGTACTATCTAAAGGGTCACATCATTGCCAGAAGCCACTCAAAAACTATTTCGACACAAATTAACGTAATGTTCAGTAAAGTTTAAGAAATTTAGGTAGAAATTTGTACAACGAAGTAAAAGTTAATAATAAAATTGTGTTTAGCAACATTAAACGAATATATGAAATCAAAATGTTTTATTTATCTAGTAAGACCAATGCCAAGGGAACAAAGTAACCCATACTTTTTTAAAAAAAGGAATTTTATTTAAATTATTAATAAGAACAATATTTTTATAGGAGAGCTAGACTAATAGTCCAAAGCGCCTACAGCGTTCAAAGTAGTGGACTAGGCTCTCAAGTTGAAGTAGCCATACCACACAAAATAATGAACTGCTAGTTCCAAGTCTACGAAAGTGCGTTAAAGTACCAAATTAAGGCATCCAATAGGAAATTGCCATATTGGGAAATTGAAGCGTTAAGGCGAAATCGTACAAATAGTAATATTAGTTCGTAAGTTTATTTGGCCAATGTTGAACTAGGCTATTGTTATAAATATAAATAACATTTGGTGAACCTAGTTGCAACACATAAATTATAATTTGTAGATATACGATTGACCTGGATTGTTTGTTGCACCAGACGTAACATAAGGTGATTTGGTGATATGAAATAAATTATAGTTATAAGCTATTTTCATTGGATTACAGTTTGACCTCAACTATTGTTACTCTTGAAGTACCATAAGGTGATTCAGGAAAAAAACAACAAAATTTTAGTTATAAGTTATAGGTTAAGGACTGTTTGAACCGAGTCTTTGTTACTCAGAGTGACATAAAGCGGCGAAGTGATGACAATAAATTATATTTATTAACGTAGCATAGTAAATAAACATCGCCAGGGATTTTAATAAGTTTTTTTTAAAGAAATATTAAATAAGTGTTGATTTTGACAGTATCAAGGAATAATTCAAAATATAATTGGGTAAAAGACAATAAAATTATAAACCAATAAATAATTATGAAAGAAGAAAAAAAAGATAAAAGACTAACGTTATTTATAAGGGCGCATACAGGCCAGGCCGTACTACAACCAATTTAATAAATACTTTTAGAAATACAAGACAATAAATTATGTATAAAAAATAAAATAATTAAATAAAAGAGTTAAAATAAAATTGAATTATTGAGAATCAGTAAAACGTAATTAAATGGATGACAAATTAAAAAGTCGGCGAGACACATTTAAAAAGATCGAGAATTTTAAGCGTTAAGCGTTGAAACATTGTAATAATCATAACAATAATTGTAATAAGTATTGAGTAATGAAACATGCATGCATGCTGTTGCTATACAAAAGTGTGATTTACAGAGCTTTCATCAGAAACATATTTGACAATAACTATGTCCATAAGTGGTATTTTATTTGTTAGTTATTGTTACCAAAATTGGCTATTGTTACCAAATAATAATCACAGCAATTCAGAGCAAGTAGTTTTGATACAAATTAAGATAGTTTGATACTAGCACACAACACATAGACAATTTTAAAAGTAAGAACTAATGGTGGCACACAAAACAAATTTCACATATAAATTAATTTGGCACGTAATTTAGAGGCAAAAGAATTATAGTAAATTACTTTTGAAAAGCGATAAATGATTTTTTTTAAATATGAAGGTGATACGGACAAAATTTTAATACGAAATTTGATATTTAAATTAGAAGATGGTGTGCCATACGGATATCGGTAATTGAATTCGGAGGTCAACTGAAACCGGTTTTGCGGGCGAAACTGAATTTCACTGACCAATGACTACAAAATGTTGCTATCTGATATGAGGCACCAGTACAACGTTTGTTGCTACTGGAGGCACATTTAAAACACATACAAAATACCAAAAATAAATACGATTCACGGCACGATTACAGGTTAGTACATATAACACAGGCTTATGCACGTATGTCTCTGTTACGGAAAGAAAGTAAAAAATATGAAGATCGTTCGCTTGTATCTTGATATGAAAGAAAGTAGGATTGAATAAGAGAATGCATGTGTCCGAGGCAGTTATTGTGTGAGACCATGCTGCAGAATGGCCAATCACAATTGAAGTTGGAAAATTGAAATATTTTGGCCGAATAGTTTCAGTTTCATGGCAAAATGATACACAGAAAGATTTAAAGACCTTAACTTTATCATTAAAAATAAATATTGCAGTAAACATGAAGTAAATAATACAATTAATATTTACTGGTGACCAAAGTAGGACAAAATATTTATACAATAAGTTGAGTGAAAAGTACACAAGTACATACCTTAATTATTGGCATCGATCAAAAATAAAACAAATAGTCATTGACCATACGCCACTTATAAAATAGCAGGAAAACACGAATGTTCCTTGATTGAATATTTAGACGAAACCCGTCAAAATATCTGTTCACGGACACACGGAACCCGTATACATATGGTAAATACAGTACACATATTACTCCGGAAAATTTAAACGTTTATTTACGACAATAAAAGTCGACAATATCCTTTAAGGTAAGAGCATACCTGAATACTGACTGTGAGGACACAACAACAGCCGGTCTTCAGCTTTTGGAATATCAGCTTGCAAGTACCGTAAGTGCCAAGTCAATCTGTACTTTCTAAAGGGTCACATAGTTGCCAGAAGTCACTCGAAACTATTTCGACACAAATTAACGTAATGTTCAGTAAAGTTTAAAAAATTTAGGTAGAAATTTCTACAACGAAGTAAAAGTTAATAATAAAATTGTATTTAGAAACATTATACGAATATATGAAATCAAAATGTTTCATTTAACTAGGAAGACCAATGCCATACATGTTAAGTAAGTAAGCAAGTAATGTGACTCTATTTTGAGAGTAGTCAGTTCGTCGGTCTGGATCGGCACAGGTACAGCTCGCTCCGCCCTTACATTGTTCAGCTCTGTAGCCGATCACAGACAAATAGTTAACATTTTAAGCCGACGAAACGAGGACTACAAGAATAGCATAAAATTTAAATCAAACTAAATTAAATAAGGTAAAAATGAATGCACAGAAGTTTGGAATGTTGCAGTCAGATACGAAAGGAGGAGCAGGTTTCTAGTTTGTAATAATATCCAGGAGTTGTTTTCATTCTTTTATTTTTTTATTTCTTCTTGAATCTAGAATGTTTTCAACCGTAAGAGTGTTTAGACTTACTTATATACAGTCTAGTGATCATGAGAGTTTCAGCGAAGCGGAAAAGCTTAACACAGTTTGCAAGACTAGGCTTTAAAAGAAAACGATGAAGAGCTTTTTCTTTAGATTAAATTTATAGTGTCGGGTGCAAAGATTGTCGTAAAAGGATACAGGTACTGCACATATGAACGTAGCGAACTTAAAATCGACGAGATCTTAGATTTTATTACAAAAAGAAAAAAAAAAGCAAATCCCTTTTTGAATCTTCAACCTCTGACGATTCCTTCCCTCTTCTTATGGTATAAAAAAAATATATATATCATATTGCGTTGTGTTTATTTGCTATGTTTCTTAACGTTTCATTGATTTCATCTTCGGCGAAGAGTTTCCTTTAAGTTTACCAACCAATCAGTTTCTATGTGTATTTGTGTGGCAAAGATATCTGACGAATCTCATAAATTCTTTGAAGAGTGCAGTAAGATGCAATGCAACTGTAAACAAAAGCAAAACGTTGTAATGAGAAAAAAATCCACTCAGCGAGGTTTCGTTCTCTGCATGAGATGATACTAGTTAAAATCTTGTTACAAGATGGCACTGAAAGATAGATTTTCTCAAGATTAATCTATAATATCGAGACCAGAAATGGTTGGAACCTTTACGGAAAGATGCCACGCCACTCCCATAGCTTACATTTGCAGCGCCACCAAACTTTCATCGGCCAAGAACCAAAGCTCATCCAGTCAATAGCGGGGTTACGTCTCTGTTTTTATAATTCTTCATTTCGTCTCCATAAGGTTTTAATTATCCTCACAGTTTTTTGCATCTCGGTTTAAATAACAATTATACAACAGCATAGAAAAAAGACAAATAAACAAGGCGCCATCTTTAATTAACTTGCTTTTGACTCCGATCAATCTCACTTTGCTTCACTTGCTTCTGATAATTAAAAAATAACAAAAAAATGAATACCAACAGCTTACTGATCCTAGCGCCCCTACCATCGAGTACTGAAAACAGAAATAAAAAAAAGCTACTCTTAGGCCGTCTTTCCATGTACGCGCTAGCTGTGGGCTTCACTTGCGATCTAGCTGAGTAGCCAATAGAAAAACGCTCGCAAGCTGGTCTTACTTTCCATAAGTTTTTGCAAGCTACTAATCACCTGGAGGCTAAGATCAACAGTAAAGTCAGCTTTTCATGTACGCACCAGACACGTCTTTGCTTGCGACTTCTATGAAGCCAATAGAAATACTTAAAAGTAGTGTTTAAATTTCTTATTTAGTCAAATCGCTAGCGAAGTACTCTGGTGACGCGTACATGAAAAGTATGTCTAACATCCCCAAGCTCTTAAAGGTGAAAAATAAACAAACACTTGACATGATTGTTCATAAGACTTGCACTTCCCTGGTACAGATGGTCAGCGGTCAGCCATAAGAATTGGTGGAAGAAGGGTGCATTCGACAGTTTCTTCATTAATCGGGACAGAATTAAACTGTTTTGAAATAACATAAAAGTACGATATTTAAATAATAATAAATAACCACTGGCGTTACGGACCAAAAGGACCTGAGCCTACCCCAACGCCATCTACCCGCGGTTGATGGAACTGCGTCCACCTGAGTGACGGGCGTGGGATCAGTACTGCGCGTTACCTTGACCACGAACAGGCGTATCAGAGGCTTTCTGGACCAAGTGGTCGTCAGCGTCTTTATTCACGTGACTCTCCAGTTTGCCTCACAACGCTGCGTGGACACCGAAAAGTGGTGCTCCATCCGGGAATTGAACCCGGGACCACGCGGATATGACTCCAACGTTCTAACCGCTATACTGTGGAGCGATACTGCTATCTAATCTTTGTCAAAGTAACCGAAGAAAAATATCAGGATATAGTATTAAAATCGGACATGTAATACGTACATTGCTACACACAAGAAAACTTCTGCCTAAGCCAAAGTTGCCAAAAGGCCTTTAAATTAAATTCAAATAAAAGAAAGCTTGCACAAAATATGAAGAACTGTTATAAAGTGCTAGAAATATACTCGAGATAAAAATATTAATCAATTGTTACATAAGAAGATGTAAATAAATAACAAATTTAAATGCTGTAGCTATCAGTATACAACTTACAAAATAGTGGTGGTAACATTGCAGACCCTTGGGGTACTCCTGTTTTAATGTGCAACCATAGAGAAATAACAGTGTATCGTAAATCAATGTTTATCAAGTACAATCAATCTGTGGAGAATAAGTAGCTTTGACTCGTATTATGAGCTAATGTAAAATAATGGCAAACACAATCTTCCTCCTCGTTTGTTACATGCTAGAAAGCACAAAGCGTCTTGCAAAACCATTAATAACGTCCGTCGGTGTGGTCTGGTGGAGCTCCATCGTCCCTTCCTTTTTAGTAGACTCTCTGTCATCTGCCGGCGTTAGCTGACATTACTTTCAATATTTCAAGTTAAACCAATAAATCTTCTTCTTCTATAAGTTTTTTTTTTTTTTTAAATGTGAAAGATTTATTTTCTAGAGTTTGATCAACCGTTAAGAGTGGAGACCCAGAATACGTGCCAACGTGTCGTAGTGGTAGTGAGTGTGCCGCGCAGATAATGTCACGAAAAGTCATTGAGTTCTTCCAGGTTAGAAGTTTGGCGGGAACACGAATATTGCTTCTTTCCTTTTATTTTTTTTAAAAAAGTAATTATCTGATAGGCTGGAACGTCAAAAGCCGTCACTTGAAACTTATACTCTCTCTTTGTAGGGAAGCCACGGTGCCTGAATGGTAGAGCGCTAACCTCTGGTGTTTGGGCCGTTTGGTTCGATCTCGGCTCGTGCAATATGTGGGCTTTGTGGTGGACAAACTCCGTGTGCGTGGATTTTCTCGGAGTTCTCTCGTTTTCAACCACTTTCTTCATTCCACCAATTCATCATCCATACTACTTGAGCCAAAGTTGCCTAAATGTATTAAAAATTAAATTCACGTTCTCTTGTCTACGATTACACTTTCCAGCGATGTTTTTGTTGTACGGAGTTTAAAATAGGTGTCTCAATCTAATTCGAGTGTGAAGATTTCAAATATAATTTCCACTTTTCTTGTATCTAACAACGATAAAGTGCTAATAATATGTGTACGTATATTGTGATTTTTTTCTTACAAAATATTTACCAGAACCGTTAAGAACGCAAAGAAACATATCTTGTGCAATATTTACACCGTAAACATTTTTTCGGGAAGCGTTATTTGATAATATGTTCCAGATATTTGTAAGCATTTACAGTAATCCTGCTATGTCTGGAAGGTGTCACTCAAAAACACCAAGAGGTTTCTTTTACATGGTCGGAAGTTCTCATTTTTTTTCAGTTCACCAGCGTGACTTTCACGCATGCGCAGAAACAGAAAACGGTTTCTTATCGTAATCAAACATACTATTCTCAACAAGTGTTTGTTGCCGCCATTTTAATCACGTATCTTGACAAAAATGAGTAATGTTCTCTGTAAATGGGGATTACGACCTATTTGGCAAATCGATAAAGTTATTAGAAGATTGCGTAAGTCATGGGATCCGCCCTCTAACAAGAAGGGAGTTCCGCTGGATTGGATACTTAGACAAACGTCATACACACTGTTGCCACATGTTATTTTTTCTTTGGGCTGCGTTGTAGTTCAGTCGCACGAGAAAGCTGTCTTCGCTCCTGAACAGACAGCTGTCTGAAGAAAGCTTCTTTTTTCCTCTCCGCTTACGCTGTGACACAGAGTGGGGAGGAAAGTTGGCAATATATTGTAACTGTCCTTCCGGTTTCTCCGCAAATCGATCCTAATTTCTTTCCTCTCGCGTCTTTACCCGGATCTATTCTTTATAGTCACATCTTAAACATTGTGTTTCAAAATCATTGCAACGTAGTAAGTGCTCGGACATTCAAGAAACGCAGCTCTACTTCCGGACGAATAAACAATATTAAACCAGACACTGATGTTTCTTTTCAAGGTACTCAGGATTATTTAGTAGAAAGAAATAGTGAATTTTGTTTATAATTTTATAACACTTTTATTACAATATGATTGACTCCTTTTATAATTACTTTTATGATCTGTGAGAGAACCTTGGGTGATAGTGGAAAATGAACTTCATCCTTTAATTTAGCGTATCGAAATTATTTTTTTTTTTAAAAAAAAGGCCTTTCACATTTGAAACAAAACAAAGTCAAGCACTTTTTCCCAGGACAGTGATATATAGATACCATGTTGAAGTTAAATTCTGACTTAAAAACAACTGAGAAAGAACGACTTTCTAGTTTTGGATTCCACAACACCTGAAATATAAAACGTCACTTCTTCTAACTTCATACTATGATTCGGAAATTAAAATTCGCAGGTTAGTGTTATTGAAAATTGTAAAAGTAAGTTTTGAATAAAAGATATCACTTAAGCAATTAAGTTTGCACATTCTAAACATGTTAGACTCGTTTGATTTAGCTGCACGAATACTTTTTTCAAGTTAAGTTTATATACGTTGTTAGACTAACCAACTAACTCTATGGCTTATGGAACTCGCAAGTTAATCGCCGTAGTATTAAGAAATGTTCGCCATTTGATTCTATCCTGGACTACATCAAGCCAGTTTTCATCACGAACAACTACTTCTCGAAGATCTCTTCTAATATTGTCCTCCCAATGACGTCTCGGTCTTCCCAATGGTCTCTTTCCATCCGGCCTTCCAGCCACGATAGAATATAAACTTCGTTTTCCCCTCATCCGAGCTACATGGCCTGCCCACCTTAGTCGTCGTGATTTTATTATTTTTACATCTGGTGAATCGTACAGTCCGTGGAGTTCTTCAATACACGGACTGTACGATTCACCAGATGTAAAAGAATATACGTTGTTAGAGTACCTTGCGAGAAATGTTCAGAAGCATTCCTTATAAAAGCTGAGAAATCTGCTGCGTCGAAATTTCTAGTAGCTTGACTGATAGAAACCAGACAACATTAAGTATTTTGAGATACTGGGAATAAAAGAAAGAGAAAAGAAACCTCAACAAGAACTCGAACACGAATCGTTTAGTTAAAAATCCAGAATCTTACCGAACGGAACAAAACTGTCAGTCATCAGTAAAGACCAGACCGGTCAGAAATGCTTTGTCCGCGAAGAGAGAAATTAAGTTACTCCCAAAAATTACGTCACGATTAAATCGTTTTGCGTTTGTCAGTTACGGATCGGAATCAACATTGCCGCCAAAAATTAAGCAACCAAGATGGTGGCAGCAAAACTTGACCAGCATTGAACGAGCGGTTACGATAAGAAACCGTTTACCCTTTTCTGCGCAGTGCGAAAATCACACTTGGAACTCGAAACTAAGACTTTCCAATAATTAAAAAAAAATAAAAAATCGGTGCTTTCTCCAGGATTACTCTTGATAACTACAAATACTCCCGTTTTGTGGAATATTACGGGATATATCAAGGGTAGCTCGGATGGGGAGAAAACGAAGATTATATTCCATCGTGGTTGGTAAGCCGGAGGGAAAGAGACCGTTGGGAAGACCGATTCGACGCTGGGAGGACAATATTAGAAGGGATCTTCAAGAAGCACGTGATCAAAACTGCCTTGAGCTTGCTTAGGATAGAATCTTATGGATAACGTTTGTTACTGCGCCGATGAACTTGCGAGTTCCGTAAGCCATAGAGTAAGTAAGTACTGTAGATCAAGGAACTTTCCTACTTTTTTTTACAGTTTACAGTTATAAGAAGATACGAACCACTTGAAGAGTTGAGGATTGAATTCTAAATTCCTGGATTACAGTAGGGGTGGCCAGATCCGGATCCGAAGATTCAGATGTCGAAACCCGTATCCTGATGCGGATCTCCGAAACTCGAATCCGGATCTGCTTGGTCATCCCTGGATTACAGTGGGACAAACAAAACTACTAATCTGCCTGGGTCACGTGACTTAGTGAGAGTTCTCAAATGTTCGTCCTGGTTTCTTTGTGTTCAAATTTCTTTGTAGAAGTCACCGAAAATATGCTCGATATCTTACATTTTATATTTAATTTGTTTTCTGCAGCCATTATTTGCTTGCTTCAAAATAAAAATAATATTACAATGAACAAGAATTTAAACAAAGAAAACACTTCTCGTAAAAATAAAAAAAGACGTTCATTAAAACACTTTTTCCAAATACAGATGGCGTTTACCAATTGCATGAAACCCACTTAAAAATATATATATATGATGCATAAATAATTTCACTTGAAAACGAAACTAATTAGCGTTGTTTCCAGGTTGTGTGAGACGGTACTGTACAAATATACGTATTCTCAGAATAATTCGTTAGGTACAATACTTTAAACGTCAATAGAGTAGATTATGCTATTCTCGGAATCGCGAGTTTCCTTATTTCCGTGGAAATACAAAACAATCTCGCTAATCTGTTTTTGTTCCTGCAAAAAACCCTTTTACCTCAACAAGAGCTTCACATTTTATAGATTGCAATCCGCTTTTTTTTATTATTATTATTATTATTTCTCAATGTTACTTAACTTTGAACCAAGAGGAGCCGTGATGTATCTTAGATCTCGTATTTAGAAAAGAAGAAAAAAAATCCACTCACGAAAGGCACCATGGGAAACTACTTGTTAATAGGGCCATTGCAATTAAGTCATAAAATACTAAATACTCTCTCTCTCTCTCTCTCTCTCTCTCTCTCTCGTGCTTTTGCGATTCCGGCAAGGAGACTACATAATTCAAATATGGCATGGACATGTATATCCGTTACAAAAAAAAAAAAAAAAAAAAAAAAGGATTTTATAATAACCATACACTTTGATCAGGAAGCAAAACGCAGAGGTGTCTTGTAATATTTTCTTACGTGAGTGCGTGTGTGAGTGGATAGCAAACTTCTAATAGCTTATCATTCTGTAGTGATTATCCCGTTTAATATTTTATTCGTAGCAAAAGTTAATTTCAATAGCATGAGTGGAAAGGAACATGAAACAGTCAGTGTAGAAAAAGCATAAAGAGCTGAGATTTTGTTCAGCTTTGTAACCAACACTCAATGGTTTTACAATGTAGAAGGGTTACATTACTACTGTTAAAAAGCGCAACCGTTCTACATTTTGTAATAATCCATAGACTAGAGAGGAGAGTTGTTTTATTTCTCAAAGCAAATAAGTATGGGAAAGAAGCTTCGTGTTTTATTTATTGTTTATTGCGTGGTGAATAGAGAAGAACCACGTCACAGGGCAAAGGATAGGTAAAGGTGTGGATATAGTTTTGTTGGTGGTGGGGGAGAGTGGGTTTAGAAGAGATAAAAAGGTGCTGTCGATTATTTGTTTTTCTTTCCTATCAGTCATATTTTAAGTATTAGAAATCTAATATTACATGATTCGTTTCAAAAGCACCAGTCTTACAATTTCTTGAAATTGAAATTGAATTGAAAAAATCTTTATTTAAGCGGGCGAGGTTCAGCCTATGGCTGTTCTGCCACCTAACCCTTGTCCAAAGAATACATTAAATATATATCATGAGGACAATTGGGGAGCTGCTGTGAATAAACTACAGTGGCGATCACAGTGAGAGCTTGGGCTCTCCTCTTCCAACCCGTCTGGTCAGCGTGGGAGCAGTAGACCAACTCCTCCCTTCGGGGAGAGGCCTCATCCACTAGTGGATTGAATATGGCTGTGATTTATTATATATATATATATATATATATATATATATA
>JAGDQP010029741.1:0-23132 GCA_022664845.1 Lepisma saccharinum | reverse complement strand
GCACTCTGGCCCTGCTGTTGGACTTCCCATAGGCAGCAACGATGTTAACAGCTGCCAGGGCTGATTGCAGCCAGTAAAACTGACTGGGCGATGGGGGCGCCACTTCCCGACGCCGGGATCTATCCAGCGAGTTAGTACCTCTATCCATTCTTTACAATTCAGAGTGCTGGACGGGGTTTGTAACCTGGGTCTTCCAGTCTATTTCTACTGCCGTCCGAAAACATATTACGCGATTATAAGCGCCCCTCAAGAGCTTTTAGCCCTACATTTTCAAAAGAAACAAGGGGTCGCTTATATTCGAGTAAATACGGTAAATATACATAAACAGCTGGCATACAAATCGTTGTCACCAGTCAAATGAATAATTACAAATTCGGCTCCTACTTCAACTCGCTTTTTACCGAAGAAGACACTTTTTGGCGCTTAGGTCGTTCTGTTCTTAAAGAAAACGGCCGTGTGCTCCACTGATAAATTCCATATGCTCAAATGATTACAATCTGTACTTTTGGCACAAGCCACGCCATTACTTTAATCGTATACACGATAAATAAATCGTGTCTGGAAGGTACAAATCTATATATTAAAACAGTTTACTAAAAAAGGTTTTATCCAGTCCGTCCGGCCGTTCTACTGCACCGATTTTGATCACTTATTTTTTGTTGTTGTTGTTGTATTTCCGCATTATCACGTAGATGAGCCATCAAGAAACCGCATTCCGCTCTGTCAGGTCTGAACTGAAGGAGAAGTGTTTGAGTGTTCTCCCCTACACATAGGAGAGTCTGGATAAGATAAGGGGGGCGAAGCCCCCAAAACTTACCAAGTTAAGGCCGCAGCCCACCACGTAGAAGCAAGTATTGTTGAATGGCCCAAGGACTGTTGCCAACGTATTATATTCACCCCGCACCAACGGGCGGGTACTTTTGCTCATAATAATAATAATAATAAAAACTTTAAAATTAGAATATTTAACTTGTAAAAATAGAGACCACAGAAAATATTACCCTGTTTCCTGATTTCGGAATGCTTATTTCATCCATAACCGCATCTACTTCACAATTAGTTCTAAGAAATTCTGCAAGAGCTCTCACCACCTTTACATGAAGTTCATGAGTTGGTCTATATATAATTAGCACATTTGGTTTCGTTTTATAAGCTGTAAAGTAAAAGGGAGTACATTGTTAGTTTGTTTTAATTATTAATACAAAATTAAGAGACAACAATATGCAAAATAACACAACAAAGAAGAAAAAAATGAGACAAAATACATAAACCGCTACTGTTCCTTGCTGACTCATAGTGTCTACTAGTTTTGTAACTTGAAATTCCCTGAGATTTCTTGATTTTCCATGATTTTTTCTTTTATTTAATTTCCTGAGTTCTTAGTATAGTGGAACATGCAAATAATACGCAATGACATGTTTTGTTAATCCCACCACCACCCAGTCCAAACATCTTGTACATTATTGGTATCTCACAAGTGAAATAAAAAGATAATTTCTTTAAAACAAGAGGATTTTAACACATTGAAAAAATGCGGTCAGCAGTGGGAATCGAACCCACGACCTCCGCCTTGCCTGGGCAGTGCTCTTATCAGCTATAGACAGGTCCACCTCATAATTATCTCTGAGTTTCACTCATAAGTTATAGATTTCCCTGAGTATTCTATGTGTTTTTTAGATTTATAAAATTCCCTGAGTATTCCAGGTTCTTCAGGGTGGTAAACACCCTGTGTAGTCCCATGTTTGGCGATCACTCTAACGATTCTGAACGATGTCATAAGAACATTTTGCTGTTATTAAACTTGTAATAGTTTCCTCAGAGTATTAAAACAGTATACACATAAGTACGTAGAAGAAGTTAAAGAAAATATACAATACTGATAAGACCGGATATAATATTGTTGGTGAATACTAATATTCAACGACCACAATAAATAGGACATGGGTTACGTCTACAATTGTCTCAGTATTTATCACCTTAAACCACATAAAACAAGGATCACACAACTAAATATTGTCGTACTCTCTCCACAAAAATTTATCCGCCTCGTCATGTAGCAATATTATTTTCAAACCATAAATATGTGCCCTTCGTAACAGAATTGTGTATTTTCTTTATTTTGTATACACTATATTTTCTTTCTTACTTCATACAATGTTTTACAATTATTACAGTTTTACTACTGTCAGGAAACGTTTATAACGTTTAAAAGCAGCCAAACGCTAGAGTCACATTCTACATAATTAGATGAGTGACTCCCAGACACTGGGACTACTTGTAATCAACAACGAAATAAAAAGTAAACATAAATATATTCATAAGTACTCCACACTTAAAAAAAAAAAAAAAAGTGTTTATTTCAACGCTTCCCCAAGTTTTCCATAGGTCTAAAAATATATACAAAAAAATAACACTTGCAATTTTTATATATTTCTACAAACAATTTCGAGATAAATAGGCTTTACAGTTACAGAAGCGCTCTACTGTTAGTTATTTTATAAGAATGTAACAGCTAACTGATTATTATAGATTAGAATTCCGACTGCAGACATCGTTTCACATAGATAAATCTATAATGAACTGCCTACTACGTGCACAAAATATGAATTCCTCACACAATGTTTCAGATAGTATTGCTTCTTTTTATTTATGCTGAACAACTTGATTTCAATATTGTAAGGTATACCAGGATGAACCTAGTACCAAGATTATTTATTCATAGAGACATGTATATGAATCGCATAACTATATTCAGTGGAACTTTTGTATATCGTGTGATGTTTACGAATCACCGTCTTTAGTAAAAACATGCATAGACATTATTAAGGCGGAAGAAGCAGACTCATGTATAAAATCACATAACAACTTATATGTAATACTTGTTATTATGTAACTACACGATCATGTAACTTATAGTTGTGTCAATAGCGCAAGAAACTCTTCCGGGCTGTTTGGTTGGAGAACAAGAAACTTAAACTGTATGGGCCATCAACTCCCCTGGAATCGTGCTGACCCATGTAGTTTCCAAGCTCCTTCATTTCCCTAAAAGGGGAAAACTGCTCTGATGATATAGAAGGACGGTGGAATAAAGACATTCAAGTGACACCTCCGAGCAAGGACACTGGTACGTTCCACAGTACAGAGGCAGTCTACATTACATTCTGGAACAGGCTGACAAGGGTCAGCTGCCTAACAGACGTCAATCAGACAGTCCGATGAGTTCATGGCGCTACGTAATGTAATCATCTTTCAGAATGAAACTAAACCTTGTTTCTGAAATACACTGCCTATTAACATCCAAATCCCAGTACCTAGTGCCTAGACGCACGAAACTTTACGTGGTGGAGATGCTGGGTATTGTAGTGTCGAGCATGTCTGTTCCTAAAATAGGACATCCAAAATTCTTTTGAATAATATGAAACGAGTGTGAAAAAGTAGTTTCATTAATGGTAACATCTAAAATTACCCCTTTTTCTAAATGATGGACCTGGTTAGCAATTTCCCGGATTGCAGTCCTTATATTGACTGTTTTAGCATTCTTTGGAATCTGAGAATGTGAAATTATTGATAGAGTGCTACCACTGCCCAATACCATTTCATTTGGCATTTATAGTAGCAATACCATGACTTTGATAATTCAGTAGTAATAAACGCACACTCTACTTGTTTTTGTTTACTTATCTTATTTTGTGTATATGGTAAATGATGGTGATGGGGACCCGGAGCTCGCAAGGGCCCCTTGTCTAGTTTAAATGTTGTTCATTCTCGGAGGTTTCTTCTTGTTCGGCCATATAAGTTCTGGAATCTGGAGAAAATTGGCCTCTATTTTCATTACGTCCAAAGTTACGGCGATTTGAACGTGAATTACGTCCTCTAGAACGATAGGGCTTGGCGTTCTGACTACGCGACTGGTAACCATCGTAGTATTGGTTATGTTCGTTATTGTTGGTACGATCTTGTTGATTCCTGTAGTTTTGTCGTGACGAGTTTCGGAAACCTGGGCGGGAACGATATTGAGTTCTTCCCCTCTGATTTGAGTATATGTTATTAGTCTTATGTGCTAATTGTTCTAATCTTAATTCTTGCACCTGTAGTGTTAAGTTTGTTAATTTATCGGTTAAGACCAATATATCATAGTTTGGTGTTGCCTTAACGTTTGAACGTTGCTGTATTTTATCCTTTGAGCTATAATCGGAAGTAGTTCTAAAAGTGTCGCCAGGTGGGAGTGTTTGCTGCACGGTTTCTCTGGGGCTTGCAGAGCTCGAAGAAGCTGCTGCCATCTGTTGAGAGTATCTTGTGTCATTACGATAAATATCTGAAGTATTCTGAGATGTATTATTTAGCATCATATAATTTGGCAAATCATATGAAGTTGTTTGCTGGCTTGAGTCAAGCATTTGCGTTATTGGCTGATATAAAGAAGGTGGGACTGTTTCGCATGCGGCGGGTTAGTCCAACATAAGTTAGTGGGCGTTGACATTGGCGGAAGCAATGTATTTGTTTGCTGAGTTTGACCTGTCTAAATTTAGTTTGTAGGGAGCTGAAAGTATTTTTTCAGATAATCTCGTTTGACTTAACTGTAGTTTCAATAAACTATGCTTCTGCAACAGGATGTCTCGATTTAAATTTATCCAAAGTTACCTGGTCTAAAAATTTTTGCGAAGACCGACTATAACGTGATATATCTGCTGTAGTAAAAAGTAATCCATTATTTTTGCATGACATTGAAGGCTTGACTTACCATAGTTAGAATGATCCGATTTAGGTCACATATGCGCCGTTTTGTTCGATAACGTGTTGCCATTTGGAAGGTAATATCATGATGCCTCTCTCATAGAAGCCCTTGTCCCTATTGACAAAAAATTGAGACAGTCGATGTTCACAAGCCTCTCTTGACGCGAATTTTGCACCAGCAAACGTGTTCGCCATGGACAGGGACAGATGGTAATCACTCGGTGCCAGGTCCGGACTATAAGGTGGATGCATAAGAACCTCCCAACCAAGCTCTCGAAGCTTCTGGCGAGTCACTATCGATGTGTGTGGCCCTTGCGTTGTCCTGGTGGAACACAATGCCTCTCCTATTGGTTAAAGCTGGGCGCTTCTAGGCGATTGCTGCCTTCAGACGGTCCAATTGTTGACAGTATAGTTCCGAGTTAAGGGTTTGGCCGTAGGGGAGCAGCTCATAGATAATTCCCTGCCAATCCCACCAAACACACAGCAAAACCTTCCTGGCCGTCAATCCTGGCTTGGGCACCGTTTGCGCCGGCGCACCGCGCTTCGACCACGACCGTTTTCGCGTGACGTTGTCGTAAGTGATCCACTTTTCATCACCAGTCACCAACCGCTTCAGAAATGGGTCGCTTTTGTTGCGATTCAGCAGCGATTCGCAGATGGAAATTCCGTCCATGAGTTTGTTTTTTTTGCGTTAACTCGTGTGGCACCCATACATCAAGCTTCTTTGTGTATCCAGCCTTATGCGCATGGTTCCACACGGTTTTTTGTGCAAAGTTTAGCTCTTGGGCAATCGAAACAGTGCTTACATGACGGTCGGACGCGACAATGTCCATGATTTTATCGACATGTTCGACACGTGGCCTTCCAGTGCGTGGTACATCTTTTGACGTCAAAATTACCGGAACGGAATCGACGAAATCAAAATTGCGCCTGATTGGCTGTTACAGTATCAGGACCATAAACACTATTCACATTTGCAGCCGCCTGGCTTGCGTTTTCACCTTTATCGAAGAAAAACTGTAAAATATAGCGTATTTTCTCTTTGCTAGTGTCCATTTTGACGCGCGCTCACACAACACTGAGTCAACTCATCACAACTATCTGAACAGTGTTTGTAGTACGCAATCTCATCGTTTGAACGCCATCTCGTTGAACCCGATCGGACTTATACAACGCGAGCTACAGATCACTGAAGCCATCTATTGGCAAAATAATGGATTACTTTTTACTACACCAGATATTTTCTTTTGTATTGACATTTCAGGACAAATCTGATGGATTAATTTCTCGTTACTGATCAAATAATGGATTGGGTTCTCATCCGGCTGTTGTATCTTTGAATTTACAAGTATATCAACCTGCATAAAGTGATTGCTAGGACGGAGTTCACAAGCCAAACGATCCGTCAAATCTTTGAATGACATTTTGTTGTAATCCGTTTCTTTATGTATGCTTAGAAAAATATCGAGAGGTAAAGAGGTCAAGGAGACATCAAAACGAAGTTTTCGTTCATCTTCTGACCAGTTATTCAGCTGTGCAATCAGTTCAAATTGCGCTAAAAATTCACCAAAAGGCTGTCCCTGCTTGTATGTCGGGGGGTTATAAACTTGCCTAACACGCGCGGCCTCACGGTGCGTATGTTCTGGTGGAACCGGCGAAGCACGGGGTGATTGTATTGGAGATACTTGTGGAGAATTGACAGGAGAGATTTCGGGTGTTTCCACCCCTGTACTTCTTCCACTTCTCGTATTCGGCATAATGTGTTCTATTGTTTAAATGCTAAGAATGTAATAACGCGAAATTTTGCTAATGGTATATATATATATATATATATATATAGTATCATTATTTACAGTTGATAATAATATTATTATAGTATTATTATATACAGTTATTATTATTTCAAGTTCCGGATATCTACGCGCTACAGCAGTCAGTTGTTCTCCAGTTCTGATGCTTTGTCCGCCACGTGTCGCCACTGTCTCTTCAAACTTGTACTATGTGAACTTCGCTCTCTTCCTCTCTACTTGAAAAAGTGTGAATACACGAAATATGGTGACTTTTTTATGTGTACATGTGAATATGTGTGATCTAATGCGAAAGTAAGCTGTAAGTATTATCCTTTTTTCTCCTTCATTTGTCTTAAATTCACCTTAAATTCCCATCCCGGCTTTCCTTTGAACTAGTTATATATATATATATATACCTATTCACTTTGTCTTACATTTTGATGATTCAGTGAAATCACTTAGTGTTTCAATGCCTGCATATCTTGTTACTTGAAATGCCAGCACAATGTATTTAAAATATCTGCCGTATAGCTTGAGTTGCTTTTAGAAATAGAAATGCTTGTGAAGTTTTTTGTTTTTTTAAAGTTGCCTGCAGTAATTGCTACTATACATAACATGTCTGGTAGATATCCGTTGTAGCTAATGTTTAATAAAGGTAAAGACTAATATGAAATAGGATAGAAAAACAAAAGAAATTATTATAACATTGCCATGTTCTATAGAGAAAAAATTTAGAAAGTGTGGATCTGTTGACCCATCTCAGATCTCCACCACGTAAAGCTTCGTGAAATCATTATAGATTAGTATAGAGTAACACTTTCATTTGTTTCTACCTTGTTTCACCACCTACCATATAAACCATGCACAAGAGTAATAATATACGAAAGAACTAGGTTGTGCGATAAGATGGTTAACGAAACGCGATTATTAAAAATATAATAATGTCACACTACTATCTCACTACACGACTTAAAAAAAATATTAAATGAAATTAATACGGCATTTATATATTTGATATTTAATTGAACGCTAAAGATATTCAGGCCAAGTAAGTACACTCTATTTTGAAATTAAAAATGAATTTTAAAGAAAATACATTTAGCTTACCTTTTTTCTTCGAGCATTTCTTCCAAATTAGGAACAAAACAATTATCAATACAACCAGAACAACTGTTCCAACCATTAAGTATACAGCTTTATTTCGTGCTGTAATTAAGACAAAATAGAAAAGATGAGCCATTCGAAGAGGAATTATCTAACTGCATTAACATTTCAAAAATCACAAGTGTATCCAGTAGATACTAACGTAATTACGTACCTTACCTATGTACGCGTACTTCACATCTCTTGGCAAACAAAGATTTTCGATTATTAAATATATATTATTTCGAAATTACATACATTAGGTTTACGCATAAATTCTTGGCGTTTTTTCGCTGTGGCAAAATTTATTACTTGATATACACTTGAAATGCAAGGAATGCAAATGTTTATTAAAATGTAAAAAAAAAAAAAAATAAATAAAAAAAAAGTATTGAAGTAAATGAATAAATAATTTTAAAAATATAACGTTGTTTTACTGAGTTTTATATATTATGTCAAATCACGATTTATTTAACAATCCTTGATCTTAATTTAATGCAGGTTGTTTTTTATGAATAAGGATGCTTTCATAAACCATTCGCTCTTTATGGGAATCTGATTTAAACATCACCTTGACATTTCATGTGTGGCCGTTTTCAGGTATTGTGAGAGGCCAGATGTGGGAAATTCATTCTTTTTGGCATCTCTAATATGCTCCGCAACCCTGGTGTTACGGTTCTGCTTACTCATTCTGATAGACTGGTCTTTGCACTGGCAAGTGATCTGGTAAACTCCACATCCTGTGTTTTTTGGAACATAGTCACTTTTAAATTGGGTAAAATATTTATTCACTGTTTTCGGGAGTTTTAGGATGGATTAAAACTTATTTTTTACAAAAACTGTTTTCAGTCTGTTGGTACAAGGGCAAACCTATACATGTTTTATCTTCTTTTTCGCTTCACATTTCATTTTCTGCTTTTTCAGGGTTCCCACTTAAACTAAATAATAAAATTCACGGTTTTTTCACGGTTTTCACGGTCCAAAATTGTTAAATTTCACGGTCGGAACGTTCATAAAAATAATCGTTACTGATCACACGACAACAATAAAGATCGCCTGATGCGGGAGCGAAGCATGGCTGGATCTAAAAGCACAGCGCGGCTGTCGGTATGTAGCAGCGGAATAATTAAACTTGCTCTCCTTTAACCGTATGATGTCAGAATTGTACATACAAGAAATGTTTTATTAAATAAAAATAAATTGCCTTGGTAAGATTTCTTTGTTTTTAAGTAAGAAATGAGGGGAAAACTACTACAAAAAATATTTTAGTAGTAGTTACCATATCCTGTCAAGATGATGTTACAAGGTATCAAATGACATTAAAATTAAGCCATTAAAAACGCTATTTCAAATAATAATTATAGGATGAGTACTGTAAAAAAAAAGAAAGAAGAAAAAAATACTTACAAATTGTTGAACAGTGGCACTTCTCTAAAACTTTTTTTTTTCTTTCTTAAATGTAGCCTAATACAGTAATATGTATTATTGAGCTTGTCTATCTTTTTAAGATGATAAAATTACACTAACTGACGATATGTGTGAACTTTCAGATGTTTACTTTTCTTTCAGATGTCCGTGTTCTGTTCACAACACTTCGTAGCACAAGAGCAGTTTATTTGTTCACAACACTTCGTAGCACAAAAGCAGTTTGTTCACAACACTTCGTAGCACGAAAGCAGTTTGTTTAGGAAAAAAATAAATAAATGTACAGAAACTACATACATGACTTCGAAGGTTTAAGATCTGAATTTTTTGCTGAGCAGGAATAAGCTTCAGATATTGTCGCTTGACAGCATCTGCCTTTATGACTACCATCCATTTTTGGGCAACAAGTTTTCTAAACATTTCGTAAGAGGTTTTTCACCTCCACTGTTGCTTATGACTTTTGGATCTAAGCACGTAATAGCTTTAGTCAATGGATATTTGATTGGCGATTTCTCGAAAATCTTCTTGGTCATTGCGAGGATTGCATCCCTTGCATCTCTCTTCAAGTTCAACTTGTCTAAATCTGTAGTTGTTGCACATTTTCTGGGAGCATCTTTAGTGGCAAAATCCAAATTCTTCACTCGTGACGTCTTCATCAGCATTAGTCACAGAGATAGAGAACTAGAGGTCGCCTTCTGACTATTTTGTACTCCGCAGACCAAGAAGTGGCAGCACGGAGGTACTCGCAAACTGAACAAACTACTTTCATTTTCTTCTGATAAGTTCTTTCTATTAACTTAATTACTCTAGATTTTCAAGGTTTAATAACAAAATTCACGACTTATCCCGGTTTCACGGTTTTCCCGGTCGAGTGGGGACCCTGTTTTATAATGTTTCGAATGTGTGCGCTGGTACTGTTATTCGAAGGTGTCAAACAATAAAAAACACACGATTTCAAATAAAGGGCATTTATACAAATAAGTCTCTATTAAAATATATGAATAACATGCTAAATTACATGAAGACAACAGTGCTACCCGCACTCGTCAGCACACATCACCTGCGCTGCATCCCAGCTCACAAAGGACTGGTAACGACTGATTCAAATGCACAATACGAAGTTTAAATCATCGCGCGCCGCAGAAGGTACAAAGATCAACCTCGCTCTCTGCCTTGTCACAATGGCAGTTAACGTTCATTTTTCCTTTTTTCCAATTCAAATAGATGGGAGTAACTCAACATTAACCTCTTCAATAGACAATATACAATAAGTTTAAATTTACAACAATTTACTCAGATTACTCAAAAGGCAACATGGAAATTTTAACATATTCTCCTTGTGCAGTGCGCACAGTAACAACACGTACTAATCCATCCGTACCTGGATGTACTGCAATAACTCTACCTAGTTTCCATTGCAATGGTCAGAGATTATCATCTCTTAACAAAACCATAGACCCAACCTTCAAGTTTTTATTCTGGCTTAACCATTTGGGTCGTTGCTGCAACCTGGACAAATATTCCAATTTCTAACTTTCCAAAATGTTTGCACTAAGCTTTGAACAAGTTTTCATTGAGATTTAAGACTTAAGGCCGCTTTAGACGATACAATTTCTCGTACGATGAATCTTAGGGAAAGCAGTGTGCCAGAGTAAAAAAAGTAAAAAGTTGTGGATTTATATCATAGCATCTTGCCCTATTGTATAATTCTTGCTTTCACACTCTGGAACTATTGCTAATCGTAAGATTCATCGTAGCATAAATGCTGTCGTCTAAAGCGACCTTTACTCTACCTACAGTACAATCTTCACTCGGCACAGAAGACAAAGACTGACCAATAAGGAAGTGACCAGGTGTTAATGCGTTTAGATCACTTGGATCATTCGACAACGCCGTAAAAGGTCTTGAATTCAAACATACTTCTATCTGTGTTAGGACCGTGTACAATTCCTCCATGTTAATTGTACAGTACCTGCAATACGTCTCAAATGCCGTTTTACAGACTTAACACCTGCTTCCCAAAGCCCACCGAAATGACTGGCTGCAGGCGGATTGAAATGCCATTCAATACCTTGATCACTACAATATGTGGTCACCTTTGTTTTATGCGTTGCTTCTTGCTTAACGATTTCTTTAGTTCTGCATTTGCCCCAACAAATTGACTACCACAGTCACTGTACATGTGTGACGGTTTTCCTCTACAAGACACAAATCTGCGTAGCAGAAAGGAAAGTTTCAGTAGTGGCATTGCTGACCAATTCTAAATGTATAGTTTTGTAGTAAAACAAACGAAGTACAATATATCCTTTGTACACCTTTTGACCTCTAAGCCTACTACATTTCACTAACAATAGTCCAGCATAATCTACTCCCCAGTGCTCAAAAGGTTTGCGTGAAATAATTCAACGGTAAATTACCCATCAATTGCCTTGCGCCGGTTCATTTAAACCGATGACATCGTACATAGCGGTTCACAATATATCTAACAACATCTCTACCTCCTAATAATATCAAAAAAATTTTGGCGTAAGTTAACACCCCCACCATGCAATGACTGTAAATGCTCATACTGAACTAACAATTCAACAACATGATGTTTACTAGGAAGTACCATAGGAATTTTTTTGATCATTTGACTTTTGCGCATTACATACACGTAAAACTGATTGATCATCCAAAAAAAGGATTCAGACACAACAATTTACTTTTTGAATTAACTCTTTCCTGATTTTTCAACTCATTTACCTCCCTTTGAAACTCTGATGCTTGTACCATTTTCACTAACGCAATCAAGGCCTTTCTTAGTTCTTTACTGATATGAGGGACTTTTCCCCGCCCAGAAATGTGTAACTATAATTCAAATAGATTTTTATTATTTGATATGCAAATGTTCGGGAAAAAATTAATTTATTTCCACTAATCTCAAATATCTTTTTCTGTGTATATAATCTCTACTTTATTAATATGTGTTTATATGTTTACTTTAAGATGTATTTTTGGAGGGAAAATGGCGGGCAGAAAGTTCTTTTTGTTAGATTTGTTTAGGTGTCTTCAGCTTCTGTATTTCGGAATATTTTTAAATAATCGTGTGTAATCGTTACTTCGTCGTCTGTATTTTGTATTTCTACCAATCAGAATTTTTGCGGGAATCTTAGGGCGGCAATTTGCAGCTATAAAAAAGACCAGCGTCCTTTTTGAGCTCACTATTACCGGTTATCTGCCACTTGAATCGTACTAACGGGACTCTTCAGTTATGGTGTGAACGGAGATAAACATAAGTCGGCCTCGGATGGAACAAGTCTTCGCTGGAGAGCAAGCAGCAGAGCGGACAAGTTAAACTGTCAGCTAACGGTTCTTGTCTCCAACCGCGCCAAGTAATTAGCGAAAGTGTGGCTTTAACTCCATAGGCAGGAATGAAATTTCAAGTCTAAGAATGGCGAATTGAGCTACATATTGACAGAATTTCAGTTTGATATAAACAGTAAGAATTAATAAGATCCCTTGCTATCGTCGAGAAGGTCTGTTATCATGATAGGTTCTTGCTGACACTGTGTATTTTGCAAGCCAAGTTAGCTGGCCGGTAGATAACTCTGCCTTCATAGTGTCAGTAAACAAGGTCTTGCATCCGATCACAGAACCTGGTTAAGATTAGGGCTGTTTTTTACAGCTAGTTCACAGGCTTAGATCTAAGAATGGACTTGCAAGCTAAGAAAGCTGTTGTTAATGTTTTTATCATTACGAGCGAGCCAATTATCAAATATAATGCAAGGATTCGTCAGATTGATTACGAAAATGTTTAAATGTTTCAGAGTGTAACACCACTCTTTCTTTCTGTGCCTGCTGATTCACTCCCGCTTATCTTGTCTGATTGTAGGTCTTTGTTTTTTGCTTCTAACGCACGTTTATTACCTCTTTTATCCTTTATGCAGTTAGCAACACTGTTTTATAACATGATTAAACCTCATTCCCAAATACTGTGTCGGGTTCTTTATGTATTCCACTACTTCGCATTCTTTTGACACTTTCTTCCATACCCATTTTCACACATTCTTTCCACTGAGTTGGTAACAATGTGATTCACATACAACATTCACATGTGCTTCTACATATTGTAGATTCAATCGTTAATCATATTTACTACATTCAGCATTTTAATTTTCCCGTTTCTTCTCAGCTCTTCTCTAGCACATTGGCCTATAATCCATGAGCTGGCGCCGTTACTGCTTGACTGCGTGATTTTGCATGGAAACGACTATCACCACTGGATTCAGCGACCTGCAATTAGTTCTTGTAGAAACTTTCATCCGGTTTCTCCTGTCCGAGTTCGCGGGTATCCCTTGTGAGAAAGAATTTCCATCAATAGCTTTTGTAGCAGAAGTCCCGAAGCAAAGAAAGCGTTAGTTTCAAAAACACTTACAGTTATTGACCCAAAGAGAGAGAGAGGGCTGGCGGTCCGCGCGCCAGGGAGTCACTTTGTAAAAACAGCTGGCAGAAGAAAGAAGAGGATTGAAGTGAAGTCCGGCTGGCCGAGTAGCATTAATTTCATAGAAAGGAATCAGTAGGATCGCGGAAGTGGTTTAATATTAATGTTTTTGTAAATAAACTGTATATCTGTTAATGCCCAGATTATCATTCCCAATATGATGGAGAAAGGGGCTAGTGATCCCATCCCAAAAGTACAATTATCTAATCGAGGTAAAGACGTGGTTAGATTACTTCATATCTTTATTTCAAAACTATGAAAACATTTAATTATTATAGAACTCCTGGCCGTTAGATCAACAAAAACCTAAAACCGAAAAGTCGATAGTAAAGTGATATAAAAAGCCTCTATATCATCTCTAAGTATGACGGACAACTTTAGCTCCTCTCACAGGGGCGTTAGGATAGGATATGAAAACTAATATATCTACCTTGAAAAGTCATATACTTTCATACGGCACCCTCACTGGGACTAGCAACTGAGCTAGAGAGCTAGATCAAAATAACGAGATACTTTCAAATCTATTAGAGGATCTACAATTATGTACGAATCTCAACATTTATGCTGTTGCTCTTAAAAATATGGAAAAAGACCAAAACCTTTCTACAAATTCTGTGGTTGTTGACGCATGTAAAGAAACAACTTGTTTTTTTTTCTGTTTACAAATTGCATCTGGAGAAAATTTTACATTCTTATGAGTTGGCAACACTGTTTGTCTAAAAAAATCAAGACCTTTCCATCACAGCTTACAAGTTGCTAGATCTCTAGCTGTAATACCTCTCGAAGCACAATCTGCGTTATTTTGACTCAATGCAACATGAAATCACTTTTCTATTCACATTGTTTCCTGAGTCTCTGCAATCCGATTTGCAACAAAGGTCTGCCACCTACTTGGCGCAGACGCCAACTAACTATGTAATTGTACTACAATGGAAACTGTAATTGTAGTAATGTTACCAATACGTAATAATATGGCTTCTGACACAACCTTTAACAATTTGGTTAACAAAAGAGCTCCCCAAAGCTCCAACCTTGCAATAGTTATTAGTTTAATGGGGGCAACCTTTGTTTTGCTTGCAATATAATTTACTTCAATGTGACCATTTTCAAATTCCGATTTTAAATAGACTGCACAAGCGTAGGGCTTTTTCACAGGCGTCACAAAATCCAACTAATTGATAACTTTTAGCATTCCCCGTAACTATACACCTATCAATCTCTATTTCTCTTAACAATGGTACTTCTCTACAATAAGCTTTCCACAAATTAAAATCATTATCTGGTAATTGCTCGTCCCATCCAACATTTAATATTCGCAAACTTTGCAGTAAGACCTTTGCTCTTATAGTAAAGGGTGACAATAAACCCAGTGGGTCAAATAATTTTGCAATGTTAGATAACAACATTCTTTTAAAGTTGAAATGGAGGCAACTTCCGATTTTTTCTGTACACTAAGCCTCTGTAGGTACAGATACCATTAATATTAAAGAGTGAAAAGTATGTGACTGGACCGGGGATCGAACCCGGAACCTTTGGGTTACCGTCCCAATACGCTACCTAACATTCTTTTAGTTAAATTTGGACATGACTTAGGCTGATTCACTGTAAAACAAAAACAATCTGATTGCTGATTCCAGTTAACCCTTAATAATTTTATACTTTCATCTTTGTCTAAAGATAACAATTTGTCAGTTTTCTTTTCCTCAATAACAACTGGTTCAAGTATATCGGCTTTATCTGAGGCCCATTTACTCAATTCAAACCCGCCCCTTGTGAGTAATTGAATCAGTTGATACTTTATCTCAATTGAATCATTTATACAGCTACTACCAGTCAATATGTCATCAACATACATATCTCTTAAAACTACCTCTGCAGCCATCGGGATTGCTTCCCTTCACCTTTTACTAATTGTTGAAGGCACTTAGTAGCCAAGTATGGAGCGCTAGATGCACCATAAGTTACAGTTAACAATTTATATTCCTGTAATTCCCCTTCAGAAGAATCTCTCCAAATAATACGTTAGTAATCAACATCTCGCTTGTCTACCCTAATAGCACGAAACATTTTTGCAATATCTGCTGACAAAACAACTTGGTGACCTCTAAAACCAATTAATAATGGAATAATATCGTCTTGCAATTTCGGTCCAACTAGCAAATTATCATTCAGAGCAACCCCTGTGGATGTTCTACAGCTGGCATCAAAAACTACTCGTATCTTTTCATTTCTGAGAACTCCGTGGTGCGGTAGATAATAGCACTCAGACACCGGCTTATCTATCTCATTCGCTTGTATCAACTCCATATGATTCAAGTCTAAATATTCATACATAAACTCACAATACTTTTGCTTATAGCCTACATTATTAGCAAACCTTTCTTCATTAGATACTACCCTTTTAATAGCATTGTCTTTAGATACACCTAACTCCTTATCCTGACAGAAAGGCAAACGGACAACATATCTACCTTGTTCATCTCTGCTATGAGTACTTTCGAAATATTGCTCATATTTTTTTGTTTTCTCTGTCATGTGCCTACTAGCCGGCACGCTTTCTAGCTCCCAGAATCAATGCAAACATGTTTCGATATTACTTAATACAAAATTACAAGTGATTTTATCCTTATTACTAGTATTTACATCATGTATTTTAACAAACAAAATATATCCAAGTTTTGTTTCAAATGCTATTGGGCTCCCATTACTTTATTACTGCCTATTATTAAAGGAAATAAATCATTTCCTATCAATATATCTACTGGGCTACTGACATAAAAATAAGAATCTGCTATATTACAATGCCTTATATGCTCCCACCCTTGTGTGTTTAAATCTGCCCTTGGCAAATTTCCACTTATTTTTGGTACAACTACTGCATCAGTAGAAAAACATTCACTTTTACCCTCGTGAGATAGAAAATTAATTTTAACTACGGCTGTTGCGTTAGCAACACTGCCGCCCATTATGCCTGCAATCTGTAATACACACTTCCTTTTCTTTCACCGTAACAGCTGACATGTGCTTTCAGTTATAAAACTACACTGAGAGGCTCCATCCAAGAGAGCACGTACTGGATATAATTTACCATTTATGTCTTCTACCTCTAGCAGAATTGTTGACAATAATACCGTGAACTCACTGACCTGTTTTCTTCCGAAACATATGACGTCATTTCTGATGCAAAAACTGAATCCTTACTCCCCTCTTCTGATTTATTCCTATCAAAATGTAACACGCTATGATGACGTTTACCACAGAATTTACACACGGCCGAATTACAATCTTTTGCTTCGTGCTTAGAAAAGAACATATAACATACCCGATTTTTCTTCACTACTGAATATTGTTCTTTCGTTGACAACTCGAAACACAATGGGACCCATTTTCGCATAAAACGCACACATTAGCATTGGCTGTAAGGAAAACAATTGCGTCTTTATTGCGATAGGATGAGGTATTACTTGGTTTAGTTGTTTCACTCATCTTACTTGAGGAGAAAGGATTGGGGGGTCTACTCTCCGTTTTCTTGGTCACGATCAAGAACAAAGTTCGCGAACGCTTTTCTAAGAAGTTCGTTAATTGTTCCAAAGATGGCACCTCACTGTCATTATTTAACGACAACTCCCAATTTTTTCTCTCAAGTTCTCAAGCATTGTGAAGTGTTTTCATTAAGCGAAACTAAATTAGCAGCGAATTCAAATTGTAATTTCCGCTGATTGACTAAACGACCAATCGCATCAAAAACTAGCGCTCTTCTGTTGTCGAAACGTTGCTTAAGAATGTTCCACGCTTCTTCGTAATTTGCATCCGAAATGCAAAACCCCTCAATTTACAAACTAGCTTCTCCCCTAACAGATGCTTTCAAATATTGTAGTTTTTTTTGCATTACTAAGATTTGTATTATCATGGACGGCTGCTTTAAATAGACCCCTAAATCTTATCCACTGATTTAACCCACCGCTAAACGAAGGTAGATCTAATCGCGGCAACCTGAGCTCTGCATTATCAGTCGCAGCTTCTTCACCCGTTTCGGATTTTTTTCGACTCACATAATTTTTTAACTCACTTTCCTTAACCAAAAGAGTCAACCTAGCTTCATCCAGAGAATCTTGCATGGATGCTATTTCTTGTTCTATTTCCGTAAATTCTTCATCACTACACACTGTTGCAAACTGTTCCAAAAGTCGGTTACACCTGTCTAACAGTTCCTTTGCTTTGTCTTTGAACAAAACCACCGCCTCACTGTTCAGTTGGGTTTCCTTCACTTTGTTACAAAAACGAGTAATATCTCGTTTAAACACAGTTCCAACAGGCTGCTCCACACACGACACAATACAATCACAATAATGTTTTTCCAGGTCAAAAACACACGATTTCAAATAAAGGGCATTTATACAAATAAGTCTCTTTTAAAATATATGAATAACATGCTAAATTACATGAAGACAACAGTGTACCCCATGCTCGTCAGCAAACATCACCTGCGCTGCATCACAGCTCACAAAGGACTGGTAACGACTGATTCAAATGCACAATACAAAGTTTAAATCATCGCGCGCCGCAGAAGGTACAAAGATCAACATCGCTCTCTGCCTTATCACACTGGCAGTTAATGTTCGTTTTTCCTTTTCCTTTTTTACAATTCAAAAAGATGGGAGGAACTCAACGGGTACCACTTCAACGGTTTGTAAGTATCGTACCCATTTTGTTGTCCTATACGTATTTATATAGTCAACTTCAGTGTTTAAATATATTTTTGTTGTGCAAAGGTTGAGGGCACGATTTGGAATTTCGAAAAAAACTTGTTCAACTACGATGTGTCTCAGCGACCCTATAAGCAAAGTACGGGTAGGTAATATGTTTGATAGTTTCGAGATTCGCAACGGATTTAATCAAGGTGATGCCCTGTCACCAATACAGGTTTTACTTACATCAATTTCATTATGTCATCTTTATTACTACTCGAGTCGGCTAAGATTTCGAACCTACTTGAGATTTCCAGTTGGAAATCTACTCTTACACTCGGATTATCTAATGTATTAACTTCAAATTTAAGTTGTTTTGATCCTTTGTCTTCTCTGTTCGCGATGAATAGCTTTTCCCTCACTTTTGTGATCACTAACTGATGGTCGGTGACACCTTTCGCTCCTCTGTAAGACCTAACGTCCAATATGTTTGGTTTGTCTTACAAGGAAAGGTCATGATCTGATACGAGCAAAGCCGAATGAGACATAAAGCAGCTGAAAGACTGTGGATGGAGAAGTAGAACACCAAAATTATAGGCCTAGGGGAAAAGAAGATAGGGGGCACGGAAGTTAGAAGTGCGAACAAATTACAGTATACCGGGTACATGAGATAATCTCCAATAACTTTCGAACCAACAAAGCAAAATTACCCAAACTTGGTACCAAGAAAGTACACCAAGAGGGAACGCCTAAAACACATTATGCATCAACACAGGATGAACAGTGTTGCCAACCCAATATAAAGTTTTGTTTTTCAAATGGCACTACGTCGGGCTTATTACATCAAAACTACATGTAAATGTCAAATTCATTTGCCAGGGTTGGAAACTAAGGTAGCTACAGCATTGCAAACCTCTACATTTTGGAGGCCTCCACAATACTAATAACGCAAGTAAGGCAGTCGAGCAAACCTATATGTAAAGTACCTATTAGTGTCGGATATAATGGACAAAATGGTGGCGCATCCCGGATACTTGCAAGCGTTAGAGGTTGAAAGTGTGAAAATGTCGAAAATGCCTGATCTCTAAAAAAAAAAGTCCCAGCATATGTATAATTTCGAATAATGAAAATCAAATCCATTTTATATAACCATCGAAATGCGCTTACGTGACCCTGATATCTCAACGCAGTCCGGAGAGAAGAGATTGGGTTTATAGTTTGAAACACTGTTCAACGTAAAAAAAACACGTTCACAGGGGTCCGCGGATCACTAACTTGGAACCACTGATAATAAATACAGACTGGTAAATGTGCGAGTGGAGACTTGCTCGTATGTCTACTAATTGCCAACACTAGCAGTGGAAAAAGAAAATTGGTTTCAAGCAAGTTTGTTTCTATCGGAAGACGTGAAACTGTGTTTTGTAACTGGAAAGAAAATGATGGAGATTATGATTGTGACTAATTGGGTCAGTTGTAATACATGACAGAAAAGTGCTCAAAGAACGAGGGAGGTATATTATGAACAATTTGTTTTGGTGCAATGTCTGTGTTGTTATATCAGTATGGTTTACTGTATGACGATCCACATCCATGTACGAGCAGATGAATTATTTCGGCTTTACGCGCTTCCATTAGCGAGAATCCTGCTTTCCTGGGTCTTTTTGCAGTAGTCCAAGGCCTAGGCCTTCACATGACTATGCTATAACTCTCTCACCGTTAAATTTCTAGCGCTGTAACGAAACGTAGCGCTGTATGATCGTCACCTGCCAACACGTCTATCCCGCAAAGTTTGGATCTCTCTGCCACGAGAGGTTCTATTTGATGTCTTGTTCTGCGTGCTTTCTAGGCGTTTCAATATCGATATTTTATTCTTTTTACAATCTATGCATTGTTCCGAGTTGGCAAGACTTATTCCTAGATAGTATAATTTGTTTGTGTATTTCAATAACGCTTTTCGCCACTATTATGTTGTGCAGATTTCGTTTTGATTCGTTGTGCTTTTTGAAAATCTCCATTCGGACATGCCTATTGCCTATTCCCGTAACTCATGTTTTATTACAGTAACTAACCATCTTCAACCACTCCTTTTCGATATTCGGCTCAAAAGTAAAATTATATTCAGTGTTTCAAACTGTAAAACCGCAGGGTCACGTAAACGCATTTCGAAGGTTATATCAAATGGATTTGATTTTTATTATTCGAAATTATACATATGCTGGGACTTCCCCCCCCCCCCTTTTTAGAGGCCCATTTTCGACATTTTCACATTTTCAATCTGTAACCGCTGTTGATTGCAAGTATCCGTGATGCGCCACCATTTTGCCCCTTATATCCAACACTAATAGGTACTTTACATATAGGTCTGCTCGAATGCCTTACTTGCTTTATTAGTATTGTGGAGGCCTCCAAAATTTGAAGGTTTGCAATGCTGTAGCTACCTCAGTTCGCAACCCTGGCAAATGAGTTTGATAATTAATGTTTTCCATCTATATGTAGTTTTGATGTAATAAGCTGACGTAGTGCCATTTGAAAAAATAAAACCTGGCTTGGCAACACTGTTCATCCTGTGTTGATGCATAATATGTTTTAGGCGTTCCCTCTTGGTGTACTTTCTTGGTACCAAGTTTGGGTAATTTTCATATGTTGGTTCAAAAGTTATTGGAGATTATCTCATGTACCCGGTATACTGTAATTTGTTCGCACTTCTAACTTCCGTACCCCTTATCTTCTTTCCCCCTGGGCCATTGCACCTATAATTTTGGTGTTCTACTTCTCCATCCACAGTCTATCAGCTGCTTTATGTCTCATTCGGCTTTGCTCGTATCAGATCGTGAGCTTACCTTGTTACTAATACGTGATCGATCTGGTTGAGAGTTTTGCTATCCGGAGATGTCCATGTGTATATGTGTATCTCTCTGTGTTCAAAGTACGTGCTATTTACTAGTATGTTTTCGACACCGCGAAAGTTATCAGTCTTTCTCCATTGTTGTTGCTGATTTCGTGATGGCTGTATTTGCCTATAGTAGGTCTATCGTTTTCCTCCCTCCCTACCTTAGCGTTGAAATCACCTAACACAATTTTCGTATTATACTTCGGTAGTAGGTCAAACAATCTTTCTAGCTCCTCGTAAAACGTATCTTTGTCGTTACCATTAACCACTTGGGTCGGAGCAAAGACATTTATTAAAATCGTGTTGTCCCATCGAGTACGTATTGTAATGTACGATAGTCTTTCGTTTACGAACTCTATATTCTGTACCACCTGAAGGATACTGTTCTTAATAAGGAATCCTGTTCCGAAATCGTGAGAAGGGAATATTTAAGGAACATAATCTTAACACTATTGATTGCACCAAAAATTCTTTCACACAATATGAAAGTTCTTTTGTCCCGAAAGACTCAGGTAGTATAGTGTATCAAATCACATGCTAATAAAGTGAACAACATGTAGGTATGACGAAAATAAATATTTGAGCACATTAGGACGCAAAAAGTCAGATTACAGTTTCAATAAAATTCCAATTAAAAGTGAGAAATAAACTAACTGTTGATACACATTCAATCAACTTCCTCATGTTGTTTTCCACCTTATAATACAAAAACACGGACTTAACACTACAGAGCAGAAAAAATGTGTGAGAAGGATAAAATTCTAGAGAAAAATACGACTGACCTATTACTATTTCTGGAGACATAGACACAAAGCATCCGTTATCACCACAGTCAGGATGAATCAACTGCACACTAAAAGCCAATTTTCCTTCATAAAATGAACTAAGTTCGTAACTGAATACAAGCAGATCTTCGTCAGGGTTATCATCAGAGTATTTCGGAAATGAAGAACTCACATATTCATTCCACCAAACACTGACGTTATATTCCTTTACACCGAAGTTCTCTGGTGCTTTGAGAAATTTGAGGTTTAGAAGTGGATGTGATGAAGTCTCTACATACATAAAGGTCTCCCAGTGGGTAATTTTTGTATCAAATCTATCTGTAAAAGAAAAAATATACAGTTTCGTAAATTGAACTGCTCTGTACGTCCAGCACTTATTATAAGTATTATAAGTAATTATGTATAATAATCTTGTTACTAGTATTCATATTTTTGGATCTGAAAATACTTTTCGTCGAGCGCTAAACACAAATACGCGAGTTCTTAATCATTTGTATCACAATCATCACTGTTAGTGATATTATTTGCTGTGTTATGTTTTATACTTTAATTTAATGTTGATTAGTTTATAGTAATGTTACTTAATTTCGGTATAAACTGGCAATTCTAACTGTATCTCAAGCTTAATAAATAAATAAGTCAGCCACGTTTTAACAAAAACAGTTTTGTACAAAAGCGAAACTAAGAGAGATGCGAATTTAAACTACCTTTTATTTACCTGACTTCCGGTCTCCTTGGAATATATTTTAAACTACTTACGCAATACTTATATATATATATATATATATTAGAAAAAACCTGAATGTTACTACCAGGGATCCAACTGAAACCTTGCTTAATCGATGGATCAGAGTCAAATTTTGGAACAGGTTTGTTCCAAGTGTATTTAAAGCGCATTTCTTGTGGAAAGAACGCCACTTAATCGATTCAGGAAGGTCCACTGGTTTTCTTCCAAAATGAGAACAAACAAACATACATACATACATACATACATACATACATACATACATACATACATACATACATACATACATACATACATACATACATACATACATACATACATACATACATACATACATACATACATACATACATACATACATACATACATACATACATACATACATACATACATACATACATACATACATACATACATACATACATACATACATACATACATACATACAA